>JAULJZ010068780.1:0-13175 GCA_032270985.1 Heliamphora pulchella | reverse complement strand
TCGTCGGTCGAACTGCTCAATTTCGTCAATTCGACGGCAATGCCTCTCTCTCTCTCTCTCTCTCTCTCTCCTCGAATCTTCTTCGCTCTCTCTGTTACTTCAAACTACTTACTTTGAATGCTAGAAAATGATGGCTCAAATGCAGGTTCTGCAGTGTTGAAATTTCTTTTCTCAAATCATCTTTCGCTCTCTCTGTTACTTCAAACCACTTGCTCCGGATGCTTGAGAATGATGGATCAAATGCGGTTTCTGCAGTGTTAAAATTTAGGAGGTGATGATTTGATATATTTTGATATATTCAGTTTTAAAGTCAGATTTTGATTTTTTAATACATAAGAATCTTCTCGGTATTGGGATGATAAGTTTCTCATAGCATGGTATGAGAAGTTTCTCATAGCATAATAAGAAAAACTTCTCATATTTTGAAACCTAAGTATGAGAAATTTCTCATAACATGTGTGTATAATAAAATCATAAACTTCTCTTTAAAAATACTGAGAACATTCCCATTGGCCATAATGTACGAATAATTGCAAAAACAAAATAAAAACAAACATTCTCACTTGTTAAAAACACTGAGAATATTCTCTCTAAACTTTTTTTCAAAAACACTGAGAACATATCACCATATCTTCTGCTTCCCACTCTCTCTCTATCCTTTTCTTTCGCACTCTCTCTATCTTTATACATACACACCCAATATATCTTCCCCACCCCTCTTCTTTCTCCCATCTACACTTCTTCATCACCTGTACAAGATAATTCTTCCTTCATCTTTCTCAAATCTCAATCGTATTCTTAGTTCTTAATTCTTATTGATCTATCTCTGTCTTTGGTTTTTTAAACCTTAGTCCCTAGCTTTAATGACAGTTTCTGCTTTGAAGGTTTTGAGAAGCGTTTGGAGTTCTATTTCTCCGATAATGGACCGTAGTATCAGTTGTTGTCAACTAGTTCTTCGATGCTTACGTTCTATCCGAGTTGAGTCTCTTCATGATCAACTAATTTACAAGAGGCTCTTACGTTTATGGGTAGAAGAATGGAGGGATGAGGCGAAGAAGAGAAAACAGATGAAAGAACGCATAGAGCCATGAAAAATTGAGCAAATGTAAATGTCAAAAAATGATTCGGTCATTTAATTTAGTCATTTGGTTCGGGATGTGTAGCATGACTCTTAGATTAATTGCTAATCTTGTTCTGTAAGCACCTTTCTAAAAAATTCATTAGAGTTGACCGTTTACTTATTATATGAATTCAACTTGAAATTTAAATTACAATAGGAGTACTACTTAGTTTAGAAATCTAGTTTTAATTCGTCCCAAACGCATAAATAATAAAAATTTAAAATTAAATTTTTACTCTTCTTAAAATTCTTGACATCTAAAATAAACATCTTAACATAGTTTATTCAACAAAAAGTACTCATCATTAAATTATTGATATCAAGATATGTGATTATGTATTGAAAAGGAATTGACTTTTTCCCTTTATTATGAAAAAGAAGACAGATTATAGTGTATGGAAAAAGATAAACAATCAAACTTATTTATCATTTTAATAGAAGCCAAAAGAGGTGAATAGAGTCCTAATTCGTTAATCAATCGAGTAATATGGATAAATATGCATCAAATATTTGGCGGGTTAATGTCTTTCACTGGAAAAGAAAAAGGGTTAGAATAGGAAAATGGGGCGATTTGGATTTATCGCGTCTATCCAAGAGTTTCAATATTTGAGTTCACAGTTCATATTGTATGACAATGCTTATCTGATCTTATCAACTGTTAGCCTATTCATATTCAATCGTGGAGATTGAAGGAGTCAACTCAATGTAGCGTAGTATTTTTTTGAAAACATTAAAATTGATGAATCAAAATTATTAAATAGTAAAATGAATAAAAATTTGCAATTTTAAAAACTGTTCCTAAAGGGCCTAGAAGGAATGAAATTGATAAAAAAAAGTAAGTTTATAGCAACAACAAAAAAGCCTTAAGGGGAGCATTTGTCCTATATGTGTAAATCCAAATCGGGTGGATCTTTATCCGACAACCATAACTATAACCGTTCTAAGGTTGCGAAATTCTTTGTTGGGTAAGTTTCGATATAGACCGATGGTGTTGACATTGCTACTAAGGATACGTGTTACATTTTTACTACTAATTTTAATAATAAGTAATTATTTTTTTTCAAACATCTATAATTTTTGCTATAAATTATGTTTACTTTTTGAAAAAATTAAAACATTCTTTATACTATTACTGTGTATCACTTTATCCCTTTAAACTAAAGAAGTGTACAAAGTAACCACTTAACTATTTGTTGGTATCACTTTAACTCCTTCGGTAACATTTCGTCTTCTAAGTTAACGAAAAATAGAGAACTGGAGTTGCAGTCGTTCAAAGAAAAATGGTTAAAGTGATACTATCGAATGGTTTATGAGGTCTATTTTATACGACTTTTTAGTTCTGGTGGTATATTTGTATGATTATTTGATAGAATATTGACAGGACGGTTAAAGTGATACCAACGAATAGTTAAGGGTGCGTTTTGTACGCTTCTTTACTTCAAGGAGGTAAAGTGATACACGATCATAGTATAAGGGGTGTTCGTGTAAATTTTTTACTTTTTTTTTCTATAAATAATTACTTTTTGCTATAAGCTAGCATATTTTCTAAACAATCACAACTTCTACTATAAGTTATAACTATTATTTTTTTAGCAACAATCTATAAACAACTAGTTTAAATAATGCCAAACACCACATCATCTTTTGTGAAACCATGGCAATTAGTTAAAAAAATAGGTTTTCTATATTTTTTTTAAAAAGTCATAAACTAAGTCATTTAGGCCCTGTTTGAAGCTCATTGTGGGGTGTTGGATTGGCTTGCTAACAAGGTGGAAAAATTAATCAAGTCGAAAATATTTCCTTTTAATAAAAAATTTATAAAGAATACCATATCTTACTCCTACTCCTAACATACAAAACGAAACTTTGATTAAGTAGTTGGACTAACTTAAACTACGAATGCATAAACTAGTCAAGTTAATTTCTACTACTATACAACCCTACCTCCAAACTTACAAATCTCCACAGCTTGAAGAAATAGAGAAAGAACGACTCATGTCTAGAAGATGTGAAAATACTGCAATCAGTTATCGAAAAGGAAAATTAGAAGGAGAGCTATCTCAAGTGTATTTACATGGAAGGATAGTCGGAGAAGATTAAATTGCCCATAAGATACCTGCAAGAAAGAGGCATACCGGAATATGTTTACAATGTTATAAATGTGGATCAAAGGGTTATTACAAAGGAAAGTGACCAAAGATCTTAGAAGAAATTAGAAGAATGGTAGTAAACGGAGACGAGAATCAATCTAAAACTAAATCAGGAAGTGCCAGAAAAATCAAAAGCTGAACTGAGGACTTGAAACCACATGCATGTACAGTAGCAAGCTCTGGAGATTTTTGAAACAAGATCTGGGAAATGTAAATGCAGATTTCTTTTTATGAAAATGGTTTATTTCTAAATTCTCTTATTATTTTTGAATGAGAAACAGTTCTGAATAAAGGTAAAGAAAAAAGTCTCGGGTGAGTTTTGACTCACTGGCCGGTCAAACACACCATGCGTGAAAATGGGTCGTGACAGAAGTGGTATCAAACGACTTATTTGACTTTTTTGCATTTTTTGTCCCACTTTTTTTTAAAAAATAAAAGCTAACTTAAAGCCATTTATCAATCAGAATAAATTTTGACACCTGTCCATCGGGGGAAACAGCCCCATCATATTTCCATCTCTATTCTGCTTCCATATGCATTGTGAGGAGGAAACTGCCTGATATACAATTTTTTTAGTGCAGTTATTGCTTTTACTGTCTAGAAAATAATTTGAATTGTAAGTTTTCTAATTGATTTTTTGAATACTTTGAATATTTGTCAAATTGAAGTCTTAAAACAGGTGGGCTTTTTTAAAGGCTCCCATATGCTTTTCATTCATTTATTGTGCAAGCTAGAGAGATGTGACTAAGGCATTTTGAAGAACCAACTTGGTCAATGTCAATAAAGGGATCCATTTCTCTCTCCTATTGATTGGAAACAAAAACAAAATAAAACAAAAATGGAAAGAGAGAGAGAGTGAGAGAACTAGTTGTAGTGTGATTAAATTCTTATGCATCCCTAAACAGTAAAAATTGCACAAGAAGAAGAAGAAGAAGAAGAAGAAGAAGATCGTTGTATTTTGCTTGTAACAAGGCTTGTTAAATTCGAAACGCATCAATCAATTTGGTTTCAAGAAGAAGAAGAAGAAGATCGTTGTATTTTGCTTGTAACAAGTTTTGTTAAATTAGAAACGCAACATTCAATTCGGTGTTAGCATCTTCTAACAAACCCATATGTTCTAAAAGCCACTTCTATTGATGAGTTTGTTATTCAACTCGAACAATGTTGATAAATAGTTTTAGTGAGAGTTAGTTTTACCAATGAAGATATGTGATTATGTATTAAGAAGGAATTGACTTTCAGCCTTCATTACATAAAAGACTGGCTGTACATGTCAATAAATCATCTTTTTGTGAACTCTAAATCTTGTATTGCATTATGCATATAAATTTTGACAAATTTTCAACATTGGAAACACCCCTATCATGTTTCTCTCTCTATTATGCTTCCATCTACTACGTTGTGAAGAGAAAACTACCTCATATGCAGTTTTATGGTACTTATTGCTTTTACTGTCTGGACAATGTTAAGTTATTATTGTCTTTAAACTATTAGAAAATATGCCTAATAATATATATCAAGCAAGTTATCCAATACTTTACCTCATGTGTGACTCTATCTCGCACTGAGTTGAATTAGTGCACTCAACACATATAACATAGAGCACAATAAACAAACATAACAGAAAAACAGACATATATCACGAGATTTGAACGTACGACCTCCTCGAATCAGAAATCTAATACTATGTATATCAAGATATCAAACATACAAGAATTTTAACGGTTAGTTATTTAAAAATAAACCTTGTTCTAATTGATTTTTTGAATAGTCTTTTCTATTAGAAAAGGTGAGTAGGCCTAAATGCATTGTAAATTTAATATAAAATCGAACAAATAGGTACATCAGATGCAAAAAGATATCTCCTCAAAGTGAGAGAAAGGCGTTCACATAAGGAGGAGAAAACCCTCACACTAGAGAAACCAAACTTTCACGCAAGGAGGACTACAAATCTTCATGTATGAAGATATTATTAAAACATACTAACAAAAGACAAAACATATCACCATGAGTTACACATTGCCACATTTCTTTGACAACTAACTAGCATGACATTATCGTATGCGCCCAATTCTTGCAAAACGCTTACTAAAGGCTCGGGGTGGTCGTTTAGCCTCAACTTTAGTGTTATTAGTGTTCATCTACTTGTGCCGATATAATAGACGTCAAAAATTGAAAGAGCTATTTGGAAGAATAAGGTGGTGAAGGATAGACGATGAAAGAACAAAAAATACACCAAAAAAATAAAACAGAAAGTAAACTACCAAAAAATCAAAGCAAAAGAGGAAAATAACAAAGAGAGAGAGAGAGAGAGAGAGAGAGAGAGAGAGAGAGGGGACCAGTTGAGGGTTACGGTCATCGCCTCCCTCTCCAAAGCTAGAATATTTTATGCTATGGGAGAGGGAGAGAGAGGGACAAAGAGAGGAATTTTTTAATAGTTGAATCTTTGTCAAATTAAAGTTTGTGGGCTTTTAAAAGGCTCCCCGATGCTTTCCATTTTCATTTATTATGCAATCTAGAGATGTGACATAGCTTAATACATATTTTGGAGAATCGATATCGTCAATGGCATTTGAGGGGATCCATGTTGGTTGATTGGGTAACTTTGATGGAACTTAACAAGATAACTTAGTTTGAGATGATTGATTGATTATGCTTCTTTATCAAAGCATAAGAAAAAGTAGTTCATTGTTGGTCTAGAAAGCCTTCCTAGTCGCCTAAAATGCATAAGTAACTCTACGTTCATTCATTTAGACTTATAATACCCAAGCCGACAGCTCCCTATCGCTTTTAGTGCATACCTTTCAAACTAGCCCTCTCCCTCAAGGTTAACCTCTTTTTCAAGATTGAGTTTTCATTTTAAAAAATACAGATACGGATCAATTCTTCTCAGCTTGGAGAGGTTCTTCCCACCAAGGATCCTTTCTGGGCATATGTCCTCCATCTAAATTATTCGTGCCTTTCTTACTCTCCGGGGAGAGGGGAATCAAAGCCCACCAAAACACTAGTACTTATGAGTCCTATCAAGGACCAACCCCGAAGAATAAGAAGAATAGGGCTTGCTAAATCAGAAAGCATTATTCAAAGCACATTAGTGCTGAACACCACTTCTATGACAATTCTAAATGCACGCTTTTTTTCTTTGGATACTCACTTTATGCATTGAGACATTTATACACGATGCATTAACACTTATAGAGGATCAGTATTGGGATATACTATTTTCGTTCGAGCTGGCTGAATAATCCGGGGTGAATTCCACGTGTGCCTGCACAAGAAAGGGGTGAGATGCCCGTCGGTGGTTTTTACCGGTGGACCCTCCAATGATCAAGTCAAGCAAGGGTTTAGAGAGAGAGAAGCTTGAGAGAATAATTTGGTAGAATTTTTCCTAATAAAAAGAATGCATGCCTTTGCTTTTGAGAATGTTGGCATTTATAGGGGAAATGATACTTGACCCGCTTTGGGAGTTCAACCCGACCCAAGCAGGCCGGGTTGTACTTTCTCTCTCTAATCAATACATAGCTGTCAATCCGATGGTGACTTATCGTTGCCATCATTATATCTTCCTGCAAGTCCTCTTGTCACACTAGGCTGTCCATCGGAACTCAGAGTTGGTTCAACTTATGTCGATTTCTTATCACGAGTACTAACTTCTGATACGCGTATCATGAGCACTGATTACCATGTACCGAGCCCCAAGCTCGGCCTCCGAGGCTATTCAACATGCTCTGCTCGAATGTGGGTGACGAACAACTCTCCATATGCTGCCGAGCACCTCTTCTCATGGTGCCGAACACCTCTCCTCATGGAGCCGAGCACTTCTCTTCGGGACTACGGCTGAGCCCCTCTTCTGAGCTCGGACCATTCCCGAGCAAGGAGGAGTAAACAGCGGTATTACACCGTGGGCTAGTGACTACTGTTCTGTATGGCATTCCGCGTGTGCTCCACATGACCCTGGTCGGATTCTGTCCTCTCTCAGTTGCCCCCATCATCTTGCTGTTGCTCGGTCACTCAAGCTACTAGAAGGTGATGCGATGACCTTGCTCGGTTCGTTGTTGTTCCTTTTGATCGGGAGACTTGTCGAGCAAGTTTTGCTAACGTATTGCCACTTAACCCAATTGTACGTTAATTTCCATTTTCGCCACGTGGCTTTCCTCTATCAATTCTGTACCACATTTATTGCGTGCATTGAATGCGCATTAAATGCATACGGCGTTAGCTGTACCTTAGGCACAGGAATGTTGGACGCCATTTTTAATAAATGCCAATCATATGAGTTTATGACTGTTAGGGAGCTTGGCCTCTCAAGTCCGAGCAATATTCCATCCTGATCGACTCATAGCCCGTTAACATCTGTGCTCGATCATAATGATCCGAGCATCCTTCCTGCCCTGTTCGGCACGCATTAACTCTGTATTTAATGCGTACGGCGCACTTTGCCTTAGGCGCCGTAACCCTTGGACGAAAGGGGAGAGTATAAAAGGGGGGAGGCCTCTTATTCTCTTCTCTTTATGACCCCCATCTCTTCCCACTTTTGACAATTTCTGACGTTCTTCGACGACTGTAACTCGTCTTCTCCAGTGGCTCTTCGTCTTTCGGGATACATCCTATGCTAAGGTATTCATCTCGTTCCCTTATCTTCCTCATACTTGGTTATTTACAAACTCTTTATTCATCATTTTATAGCACTGTCGTTACTCCGCCATGGCCACGGTGGCTGTCAAAACTTGGGCAGAAGCTTAGCCCCCTGCTCTCATTGCTTCTGCACCTCTACCACTGCCGCTGGCGGTGGTGGCGGCCTGATATGCACGTATATATGTATATGTATACACACACACACACACACACACACATACATATATATATATATATATATATATATATATATATATTTTCACATGCACATACGCACTTGCATAATAATCTGTAAGAACAATGCTCACCCCACCTTTTTTTCCCTTAAAGACAAGAATGGGGTGACTTGCTCGATATGTTGATACTTTTGAGGCTTTGACCGAGCTCCGCCAAGCTAGGACCATTCTTGATGACGTATCAATACGTCAGGTTGGTGCAAATGAGACCTGGACTACAGAGGAGCCCGGGGCCACCGTATTTCCCCTGGTCGCTGTTCTGGAGTCCAGGTTAGAGTTTTCCCTCCCGAGCATCGTGAGGAAAGATCTCACCTTCTACAAGCTATGCCCTGCGCGCTCACCCCAAATGTCAACTCAATCCTAATGGGAGTAGCTTTACTGAATCGCTAAATGGGCGTAGACCTTGGTGTTCGAGAGATCCAGTATTGCTGCTCCATCGCTGAGACGTCCAAGGGCCAGAATAAGTATTATCTAAAGGCCAAGGAAGGCAGGAAGATAGTACTCGAGCTGAAGAGCTCCCACAAATGGGACTTAGAGGACTTTATCATGGTCGGGGGAAATTGGCAGCTCGGACCTAGAGATGAAGATCCCCAGCCACAGCTCTGCTCGACCAGGCTGGGATCCCCAGGTACCCGAGCTCATTTCCCTAACTTTTCATCTAAATAATGCTTGTTATTACTTGTTTATTTGCTTGGAACTGATGCATTCCCTTTCAGGTGCTCACTGCAACACCACCGCTGCCCGAGATAGAAAAGACAAGAGGGACGAACGAATCAACTTTGTGCATCTACAGCGCGTGCTCGACTGGGACCACTTAGTGCACAGCTTCAGGAGGCTGTTCAACGGAGTACCAATCCGACCCGATGAGCTCGGACATCGTCTAGTGCCCGTCGAGGACACCGAGAAAAGGGCTCAAGAAGAAGCTAATCTGAGCACAGGAGCGTCTACCTCCTGAACGACTGCATCCCGAGATTCGTCAAGCCGGTCGGGCTCCACACAAAGATCGGAGGAGATGGCCCAGAGAGACTTGGCTAAGTTCCTGCTCGGGGACCTATCCACTGCCGCGCCGAGCACCATACATCCAGTCACATCATCCACCCAGAACACCCGGGCTCCGCCGCCTGTGCCTAGTTATGTCGCTTCCACAACGTTGCAAGCCCTTCCTCGTCCCGCACAACAGAAAAGGAGGAGTCCGATTGCGGAGCGCGCCGACCGTCAGATTAGGCAGCGCATCAAGAGTGACCCGCCCGCCAGCCTTTCGGTCATTGCTACCGAGCGCGCCGAGGCATCTGAGGTACCACTGCTACTCCCCTTCTCTCCATCCTGCCAAGGTAGAGCCCTGACCGCCCAGGACTCGGTGCAGGCCAATCAGCATATGGCTTGGGCCTTAGCGAAGAGTCTTTGCCTGCCCCGAGACAAATCTGATTATGTAGCCATCTCTGACCAGTCCATCGCGAAGCAGGCTGCATAGCACATTATTGTGGTAAGTATCAGACCCGAACTTGATATACTTGTAAATTTTTGCGGTTCATTTATTCGAGATTCAATTATCCGAGCTCTCTTTTGCCGTTTAAAGCCTGCAAATGGGGGTCGAGGCTGCCGACCGCTGCAGCAGTGTGCATGAGAAGTTTAACTTCCTGGAGGTCGAGGCTTTAAAGTTCATGGAGGACAACAAAGTCCTCCGAGTTTAGGTCGGGGAGGCCATAAAGGCCAAGGAAGATGTCGAGATCCAAGCCACCCGAGCTTTGGACTTGATGAAGGAAAGTGAGGCCAACCTTGTCTCCATCCTCAATCAGCTCAAGGACGTGAGGAAAGAGAGGGACGAGCTCCGCAAAACCAACGCAGGGCTTCAAGAGCAGAGCAGGCAAGCTGCCCAAGCCAAGTATAGCGAGGGCTATGAAGTTGCCAGGGATGCCTACGAAGCCCGAGTTCGAAGCTTGCAAAACCCCTTGTTCAAGCTAGGGTGGGGCGCCGCTCTGAAGGCCACTTCTATCCCCGAGGACTCTCCATTCCATAGGGATGTGCCGTGGCTACAGCCCGGCATTCCCTTCCCACCTTTCCTCGCGCACCTGATCGGGAAAGCAACCCCCCAGGGTAAGTCGTGGATGTGGCTCCTCTCTCTGCAACACCCCTTCCTCCACCAGCATCCGAGCACGAAGCTCCTCCACCTCATCCACTCGACCATGAGGGTGATTTCAATGACCTCGACCCCTTGTGGCTTGAAACTCGTGCAATAGACCTAAATGCTCCGGTGGATCTTACACTCGATGATGATGAACCCGAGCAGAATGGTGATACTCGAGGAGAAGGTGTGGACCCGACCGGTGTTAAGGAGAAAAACGCGCTAGAGGAACCTGCACAAGAAATAACTCCTGAAGATGACCCCGCGCAGACTGCCGCAGCAGCCTAGGTCCCTCATCCTCCAATCCTTTTTGTTTGTTTGTTTTTGTTTAAGTTTGCATTGCACGACCTCGTTCCATCTGTGAGGTTGGCATGCCATTACCTTGTACTCGTTTCTGTTTATAATGATTAAACAAAATATTTTTGTTGAATGCCTTGCAATCGTTCTTGCTTTAGTCTTTAGCCTTAATTTTTTATGCAAGTATATGACGCTCGGCCTCATCCCGTTTTGTGAGGTCGGACAATCTTTAATTATACTTATATCCAGCCAAGCTAGGATATTTTGTACTCACAATGACCTTGTAAGATCATTCGATCACTTGGTGCTAATCCGAGCTAGGCCATGTCTAGCCAAGCAAGGATACCTTAGCCCAGTGAGCCACCCTTTTAGTTTTTCTGCACACTCAAAGTCTAGCCGAACTAGACAACATACATAGCCAAGCAAGGCCACTTGTGCCCAGAAAATGGGTCTTAGGTGCCAAACTGAGCTAAAATGCTTACCAAGCCGCACTAGATGAGATATAGAAATCTCAAAATTACCATGTAGGTAAATATTGATTTGTTTTACTACCTAGCTGACCTAAGGCTTTCTTGCTCAGGTTTGACTCGAAGTCAATTGGAACTTTTACTGTCTAGCCGAGCTAGGGCTTTCGTGCCCAGGCTTGACTTGAAGTCAACTGGGACTTTTACTGCCTAGCCATGCCTGGGCTTGACTCGAAGTCAACTGGGACTTTTACTGCCTAACCGAGCTAGGACTTTCTTGCCCAAGCTTGACTCAAAATCAACTGGGACTTTTACTACCTAGCCGAGTTAGGGCTTTCTTGCCTAGGCTTGACTCGAAGTCAACTGGAACTTTTATTGCCTAGCCGAGCTAGGGCTTTCTTGAGACATCTTAAGACTGTACGCATAAGTTTCTAAGAAAGGTGTCTTCATTCTTTATCCAAAACACGAATTTACAATTGGGGCTTTAATGATAAAATTTCCTTATATTCTGTGCATTCCAATGCCTCGGGATCTTCTTTCTTTCCAAATCTTCAAGTCTGTATGCTCCCATGCTTGCAATCGATGTGACTTTGTACGGGCCTTTCCAGGTTGAACCCAACTTGCCATCGAGGGGATCCTTTGTATTAAGGAGGTCCTTCTTGAGCACCAGTTCGTCGACTTGGAAATTTCTATAGTTAACTCGTCTGTTGTAAAACTTCAAAAGTTATTGGTGGTAGGCCGCCAACTTGACCAGAGCTTGCTCCCTTCGTTCCTCGGCTAGGTCCAAGTCTCGGGCAATAGTGAAGCTGTTGTTCCCGGACTCGAAGGCTTTAGTTATGATGGTAGGTAGCCCTACTTCTAAGGAAATTACTGCTTCCAAGCTGTAGGTCATGGCAAACGCCATCTCCCATGTTGAACTTCTTGGAGTTGTTCGATAGGTCCACAACACTGAGGGAAGTTCGTCTACCCACTTTTCTTTGGCTTTCTCCAATCTCCTTTTTAGCCCTGATAGGAGTGTCCTGTTCGAGATTTTTGCTTGGCCATTCCTTTGAGAGAATAAAGGCATTGAGAAATAATCTTTTATTCCCAAGCCCGAGCAGAAGGTATTGAACAAGATGTTGTTGATCTGCTTCCATTATCTGCAACTATGGCACGCGAAATTCCAAACCTGGTGATGATGTTCTTCCATACAAACTTCTTCGCGTCCACATCTCTGATATTAGCTAAGGGCTCAGCCTCAACCCACTTGGAGCAATAGTCTGTTGCTACAATTAAGAACTTTTTATTGTTAGGTGTCCTAGGCAATGGGCCAACAATATCCAGTCCCCATTGTGTAAAAGGCCATGGGCTTGTGATCGGGCTGAGGTTCTCGGCAGGTTTCCTGTGCAGGGGTGCGAACTTCTAACACTTCTCCCACTTCTTTGAATATACTCGGGCATCCTTCTGCATATAGGGCCACCAATAGCCTTGGCTAATGGCTCTGTGCGCCATAGATCTTTCCCCATGTGGCGTTGGGATTTATGGGTAAAAAATAAGGTAAGTCAAAGATGTTTTGAAAAATATTTTGAACACCTTGAAAACTAAAATTTGAAAATCCTTTTTATTAAAAACGGAGTCGCCACTTAGTTTTTTGAAAAAAAACTAAGAAAAACAAAAATGGCTACTGATCTTTGAAAACATTTACCAGAGAAAAAAGGATTCGGGGACTAAGGTACGAATCGAAAAAGGTGTTAGGCACTCCGTTCGTCCAACCGTAAAGTTAGCCTCTACTAATCATCATTGGTTCTTTAGTAAAATTTCTCAAATGTATGTAAATAGAGAAAATGGAGACAATGAGAGAACATCCAAAATCAAATATAGAAAATACATAAAATATGCACATAACACTCCAAAGCAAATAAATGTCAAAAGAAAAATTTTAAATCCTATGGCATGCAGTTTCTATCTAAGGAGACATGAAACACATTATCATGCAATATTGTTTAAACAACCTAATACAACATGCTTTGATTAAAAGAAAAATATGTTAAAGTTGTCAAAATTATCTAAACATGGACTGCACAAAAATGAACTACACAATATGTACAATATGCAAATCATTGCCTAAAAGTTGTGAGAAGTTATGTAAAAAGTCCTATATTAAAAACTAAC
>JAULJZ010068748.1:0-13176 GCA_032270985.1 Heliamphora pulchella | reverse complement strand
TGGTTTCAACGGGTGGTCGAACCATTTGGATTGTGATCCATGTGAGGTTCGGTTGGTAGACAGGAGTGCTTATGATGATTTTTGTTGACAAATGAGTTAATGTTGAGACGTAAAGTTCTTTTGCAGGGATCAGTTGAGGATCGTTGACCGTTGTGTGCGTATGGTTGTGTTTCTAGCTCTTGACAGAGCGAGGGTTTGTCGGAACGGTGCAGCTGTGATGTGTGTATGGTTGGGTTTGTCTAGGTTTTGGATACCTAGGAAATCTCCTATCCGCGTGACATGTTTGGCCAAGTGACTCGTTGGGGTCAGGCGACTGCGTGAGTTTTGATGTCGGATTGGTTTTCGATTTTGTGAAACCTTGTTTGAGACATTAGTGTGCCACCTGATGTTTCTCCTGGGTGAAAATTGTGGTTCGTGATGGAGGTTTGAGTAGAGGATGAAGGTTTGAGGGTTTGCTGAGATCTGTTCTTTAGTGTTCCAGGTGAGTTAAGTGAACTTCTCTATGGTGAGCTCCTCCCTGGAGTTGGGCTTTATGATGTTGCTCGTCGATCGGTGTCATGTCGGCCACGTGATGGATTGTTAGCATCAGTAGGGTGATGATGTGGTATCAAAGTCGGTGGTCATCTGGTGATCGTCAGGACTTTAGTAAAGTTTGTGTGCAGTGTGTGTGACTTCGTGTGACCGGTGTCGGGGCTTGACGTTGTGTGTTTGGACTTGTGGAGATGGTCCTTGGGGAGCATGGTGAGATGTGATTGAGCCAGTACGTGGCAATGAAGACGAGAGTGATAGTCTCTGTGTTCAAGCATAGAGCATGTTTGAGATCAGGTACCGTGGTGAATTGGTCCCTTGCTTTGCGTCTGTCGTCGGAGTGATTTGAGTTCGGCATGAGCTGTGTTTTGAGGTTTGGCAGCGTGAGCTGAATCTTGATCCTCTGTTTCATAGCTGTCTCCTGGATGATATGGTGTCAGTGGAGCTTGTTGTGGGATCAGTCTGTATGGTGGTTGATTCTTCACGCCGTGTTTGCCTTGCGTGATGATTGTTGTGTATTAGTTTTGTGACGATGATTTTTGGGATTTCAGTTGCTGAGGCATTTCTGCTGTTGTACAGTGTCGTTGGGTTTGCATCACAGGTTGTTGATGGTTGCGGGACAGATATTGGTTTGTGTTACAATGTTGAATTTCGGGGACGAAATTCTTTAAGAGTGGGAGAGTTGTGAGACCCAGACCTATTTTATTTTTGGAATAATTTCAGTATTGACGGAGTTAGAGTTAATCTTTGACCTCAGGTGTTGGGGTTTGTGCTTCTTGACAGTAGAATAACAAGTGCATATGAGTTTTACGCTTGTTCGGGTTCCGTTGGGGCTTGTTTGATTTGGCTTAAGGTTGGAAAATCAGTTTTTACGCAGAAAAACACACTGCCCTGAAGTTCGGTCGACTGGAGGGGTTAGCCCAGTCGACTGAACCAAGTTTTTCTAGTTCGGTCGACTGAACTAGGATATGTTCGGTCGACTGAACCAAGGCGATGGATGTTTTTCGTGTTTCCAGTAGGCTGTTCAGTCGACTGGAGTGGGGGGTCCAGTCGACTGAACTGAGGATTTTTAGTGTTTTCTATAAATAGCAGGCGTGGAGATATATTGGGATATTTTGAAATTTCGGATCTGGTTTCTCTCTCTCTCGTTTCTCTGCCTTCTCTCTAGATTTTGAAGGCCCGGGGCTCGGTTTTCAGCGATCGGACTGTGAATCCTCGATGTTGGTGCCGGGGGCTTCGTATATATCCGGTCAGATTTTCGTTTCGTCGAGATTCGATTTTTGAGGTTTTGAGTTTTGACTCGCCGAGGTAGGATTCTAGACCCTACTGCTGTATTAGGGTGTTATATGTAATTCTATACTTTTTCATCAATAGAAAATGCATCAAATGTCATATTTTCTGTTTAAGCCTGTTTTTCTGATAGAAAGCATGTTGTTAGCTTTTCTTGACTTATAGTACTGTATGACATGTGGTGGTATGGTTTTCAAAGAATTTTCTTGAAAACGGTGGATTTTGGTAAAAATGGTGGTTTGTGAAAAATCTCAACACTCGGTGTTTTGAAGGTTTGGAGCTCGCCTTCGAGGTTGAGCCTCAGTTTTTAAAACGTTTTGTTGAAAACGAAAAAATACATTTTGAAAATGTTTTGTTGATCTCCATGTTGATGGATGGATCTATATACATGCATAATATATTGTTTTGAGGAAATGTTTTCGTAGTTGAGCTACGGTACTGTTTTTAGAAGATTATCAGGATGTACCGGGATGACATGTATTTGGCACGAGTTGCCCTCAGTGTAAGTCCGAAAACGTGCGCAGAGTAGGTAATCAAGTCCTTCGGGTTAGTCCCCGTAAATTGAGACAGATGGGTGCTCAGCTCCCTCGAGGTCATAACCCGTAAATTGAGTGGTTACATTCATGGTACTCCGTATAAAACCTGTGTGTATCTAGGCGATCCCACGATATCTGGGGGTTAGATACTGGACGGAGGTCTATAGTTGCTACCTCTATCCTCTTGTGATTGAGTCGGTACATAGGATCTCTTTTTTCTTTTTTCACGATGGTACATTCCGTGAGGGAACGATATTTTGATTATTGTTTTACCTTTTTTCCTCGGCGGTGTGGCCTGAGTAGAGTATACTGTGTTATTACAGCTTATTGTTTTTATCTTTCCTCGGTGTGTGATCCGAGTGGAAAAGTAATGTTTTGGTTACTGTAAAAATGTGGTTTTGCATTGTTTAAATGCTTGGTTGTGAAGGGAAAACTGTTTTGGGAGTCTGATGGGAAAACTTGGGGTTTTATGATGTAAAACCATTTGGCTTGTGGTTGAGTTAGCTCCCACTATATGATATGCATGGTTTTGATGACAAAAATGTGGAGTTTTATGAAATAAAACCATTTTGAGACTCGTGTCAGCCTGATGCAAAACTTATGATTTTGGGTTGAGAAAACCTTTTTGGCTCCTGTGGTTGAATCCGTATGCTTGTGATTGCATATTTCCTGCTTTACAACTTTGTTATCTTTTCCTATTGAGCTTTGGCTCACGGTGTAGGTTTTTGCTGTAAAACCTTTTTCAGGTAAGCGTGATCCTGTAGGTTGACCCAGTGGTGCCCAGAGGTGGCTGATGACAAGGCGTCTGTTTTGTCTTGATAGGTAGCTTATACCTGTTGTATATGTTTCATGTTTAGTTGTAATATGTTGTAAATCGTATACTATGATTATGGATGTATGCATGTTTTAATTCTTTCGAGAGAACCTTGGGTCGGTTGTTATTTTTCGTAGTTTCATACTACGTCTTTCGTTGTTGGGATCAACGGTATACAAACGGGATTTTCAAATGATTTATGCTTCATTTAAACTTTTGTGCTTCGAGGAAGATTTTGGAACGGCCTAAGCTTCTTTTAAAACGAAAAGATTTTCTTATTCAAAACACGTACTTTGTTTTTTTTTTAAGGCTTAGCTGTGAGGTTGTAACTGTAGTCTTTGGACTACTCTTTTAAATCAATAAACCCTCGGTAGTACGTTTTTACAAAGGTCTTGGCCTTGTTTGGCTGTCTGGTTTTAAATCCCTTTGTTTCGGGCGGTTTCGGTGGTTATTCTGTGGCTTTTTCGCGTGACCCGGAGTTTAGGGCGTGACACTACTACTAACATGAAGGAGGGTGTGAAGGGAAGTCGCACATTGCCTAAGTGCAAATTTAATGTGCAGTACAAAAGCATGAGGATACCTTGACCTCAATAGTTAGCTTTCAAATATGAAGCACGAATACTTCAAAAATGACCCTGTACAAGTATTGAATACATACCGAATACCATGCGTGCCCAATACGCGAAGATATGTGTCGAATATGCCTCAAAAGTATTCAAAATTATTTTTTTATTTTTTCAATTTTCAATACGTTTTGGATACGTGCAGGATATGAGGGATACGTTTTGGATACAAATGGGATACTTTTTATATAGGTTTCAAAATTATTATTTATATTTTTTTTTTTTAAAAGAATTTTTTATTTAGTCAATGTTTTGGTTTTATTATTATGAATGTACTACCATCTAGATATTTTTTTATATGCTTAATGGGAATTGTTTTATTACTTATTCAGTTATTCTTTACTTGGGAAGCTATTAAATGATTCAAAATAACAACAAAATAAATTAACTGTTGCATTTGATTTAGTTTTATAAATAATGCAATATTACAAATTATAAAAAAATTACAAACTTATCCTAGTCGTCCCCGTATCCTACTTTTTTTATTTTGTCATATTGTTATATTCGTATCATATTGTATCTGTATCTCATATCCGTATCCATACTTCCTAGACTTTTACGATTGAGTCCTACGTAGTACCGCATAGCAGACACGTGATGAGACGCACTAAGAAAGCATCCATATTTACAAAGGAATAACGCAAACTCCATAGGAGGTGGTGAAGTTGTTGGTCTCGCCACCTAATGACTACCACTACTCACATTCATCATTAATGGAACTAATAAAGAATGGTATGGTTCAGATAACCATGTCTTCCCATTTTCCTCAACAAAGAGAAGTACAAAACTAATGTTGTAACAAGAGGTAGCCAAAAATTCTTTTGCATGGTATAGCAAAGGATCACTACTACAACGCTAATACTTGCATTCTTAATGTTGGATGTGCTCTTTTGTCAAAAATCAATTTAAATGTATAAATAGAGAAAGATATTATCAGTGCATCTTGGCAGCCCAGATTTTTTAAAAACATGACAACCATTATCTATAGATTGACATAAAAAAAGGGTTCACAAAGATTGAAGCAATTCTATATATAGATAAAAGATTTGTAAACTCTTTGTATCCTATGAAGCAACGCAAATATGGGGACAGGAATAAAAGGATTCAAACACAATGCAACATCAAAGGCTATTGGTGCTGCGACAAGCAAAAAAATGATCATAAATATGTCGTCGATACAGAACCATTGGCAGCCATCAGGGAGGCCAGTGCTAGAAAGTTTGCTTGGAAGAACATGATAACTTTCTTCACAATCCTGAAAGCATTGATCTTCGATTATCTGACAACGGAACTGAATTCAACCTTGATTTGTTCAAAAGATATTGTTCTGTACCCAAGCCTAAGAAATCATTATTCCACCCTAGCCTTCCCCCAGACTAATGGCTGGGCGGAGATCTTCAAGAAGACCATCTTGAATGGGATATAGAGGAGGTAGAAAAATCAGAGGAAGACGAACAGACAAGCTCCTAAACATATTATGGGAGTACTGAAACACACCAAGGAGATCAATATGGAAGATAACCTTGCCTCTCTTATGATTTTTGGTACTTTGTAGAACTTTTGCTGCTTCTGCACCTAATGGGAAGAATGGGCTTGGGAATAAGAAAAAAACTATAGCACATCCTGAAAGGTGAACTAGAAATGAAATGCGCAAGAGAAATAAAAAACAAATAGGAAATCCTAGGGAAAGGAAAACAAGCCCAGGAGAAAAAATGGAAAACAAAAACTATATGTATCGCGGGAGAGGAACACTTTCGGAGAAAACTTTGACAAAATGCATCAATTGAAGACAACCACTTGAAGATGACGACACCAGATATTGGAATGAAGGTACTAGTTATTTTATTATTTTACTTTTCTAGTTTATATCTAGGGAGTCTTCTCATAATTTACACATTTATTACTTTAATATAAACACTTAGAGGTGAAAGGGGCAGAGATAGAAAACCCTAAACCTAATTCTTCTCGTCTTCTTCCTCTCTTCCTTTCTTCTTTTTAACCCTAAATCCTGAACTTTGAACTTCAACATGGCATCAAACCAATCGATCTTGACCTAAATTAATCCAATCAGCTAGAGTGTTTCACAGGGTCTGACGACACTTTTTCGACATTGATGTCATGCAGATGTCAGCAGCTAGGACATTCATCGGAGGAAAGCCACCCCTCCACCTTGGTCACTTCTCTCTCCTGATCATTATAGTGATTTTTACAGAATTATTTCATGCCATGTTCTGTGAGTTTTAGTTTTTTGAATGGTTTTCGGACTTTTTCTGGTCTTCTCTTCTGCAATCTTCCATCTTGATTGTTGTTGGCTGCATTTTCTAGTTCTAATGGCTTCTCTATGGACCGAAACCTAGTCAAGGGGGTTTTAATCCCTTTGCCTTGATCGTTTGAAGCATCCAACACATTTTTTTTTTTTTTTGAGTTTGGCACTGAGATCACAAACTCTAGGGTGCAGCAACCACAGTATCATTCCGATTTTGAATTGTTTGCTGGATATTCTTCTTCTAGAGGTTTAACCTAAGATCTCTAGCATCAATATCCTTTGATTTGAAGACTGAGGTTCATCCTTGAAGATTGAGATTCATCTGCTGACTTTGCGAAGTGCCTACAGCATTTTTTTGGGGTCAGACTGCATTTGTTTCAGTCTTTTCTAATGATTGCCACTCAGTTCTTCATTCTTGACAGCATTGATCATCAACTTTTGTGCTTCAGCAGTTCGCTCTTGTCTGTTATGCTTTCCGAATAGCTATTTCTTGATTTGCTGCTGGTTCTTCAGTGTTCTTCTTTTGGGGTTATGGCCAAAAGCAAAGATTCTTTAATTCTAGATGATGATATGCTCAAATTCATTACATCCACCAAATTAAATGGGTTGAATTACTTAGCTTGGATTCGTGCGGTGAAATTGTTCCATGGGAAACGCAAATTAAAGTATGTAATTGATGCTTCTTTGCTTAAGACAGATCCAAAATATGAAGATTGGATGTGTGAATATTCAATTGTTATGGGCAAGTTGTGACATAATATTGAGTCTACTGTTGTAGCGACAATTGAAATTTGTGACACCTCTAAGAAGATTTGGGATTCAGTTATTAACAACTCCTCACATCAGAGTAATTTTTTCATATCTTTGAGATCTATGAGAATCACCACAAAGCAATATGGGAAGCCCTAATCTAAATATTATAATACTCTTTAAAAATCTTTGGGATCAGTTGTTGCAGTTACGACCTCTTACTACTGATTTTTTGCAACAACAATGCAACTGGGAGGACTTTAAGATTGCTTCCTTGTTGTCTAGTTTGGACCCTGAGTTGCATGAGATTAAAGACCATATTCTTGCCAATGAGACCTTGCTTACTGCTGCTAATACATATTCTCGACTTTTGCGCTCCTCATTAGGATAAGCACCCACTATCTCTCACTCTGCTTCTTCTCCTTTGGAGTCCTCGGCTTTAGTTTATAGTGGTGGTCGTAGTGGCCCACGTGGTGGACATAATGCTTGTGGTGGAACTCGTAGTGGTGGTCAAGCAAGTGGCTGCAGTTACCAGAAGTGTGCTTAATGTGGGGGTACTAATCATACTGAACCATACTGTTTGCAAAAGTATGAGAAGCCAGGTTTTGCTCATCAAGTTACCAACGATCCTCCGTTTTCATTCTCATGGTTCACTCATTACTCAGTGATCTCATTCAGGCCTTGCATACCGCTTATCCTTCGTCCACTTCAACTGTTACTTTAGCTGATTTAAGTACTACTACATGTGTCGCTCTTTCGCTTTCTTCATAGATTATAGATTCCGAAGCTAGTTCTTATATGTCTGGTAGTTCCTCTTTGTTTTCTGATTTTCCACCTAATAAACATAATATTATTTTAGCTGAGTGTTCCTCTCGCCCAATTCGTGGGAAAGGTGTTCTTTATCCCAATCAATCTCTTACTTTACCCTCTAGTCTCTACGTTCTCAATTTCTCCTTCAATTTGCTTTCTATTAGTCAATTAACTAAAACTTTAAATTAATCAATAACTATTTTTCCTTCTTGTGTTTTTCAAGACCTACAAACCAAAAAGATGATTAGTTCAGGGCATGAGAAAGATGATCTCTATTTTTTTGAATGCTAATAGGTCTCTCCTCACACCTTTGCCTTTAGTGCTTCTGTTCCTCCTCTACAGTGGCTTTTATTATTGGGTCACCCCTTTAGCCAAACTGAAGTTAGCTATTCCTATTTTGAGTTTTGTTTCTCGTCTAGAGCGTGAAGTTTGTCAATTAGGCAAACATCACCATAACTCTTTTCCTTCTAGTAGTCATATTCATCGGTCTGCGTCTTTCAATGTAATCCATAATAACATTTGGGGTCCTTCTTGAACACCTAATACTAATCAATATTTTTATGTTGTTATCTTTGTTGATGATACTCTAGTATGACTTGGTTATTTTTAATGAAGAACATACCCGAGTTGCCTCTTGTTCTTACCAAATTTTATAATGAGATTTTAACACAATTTGGCAAAAGGATTGAAATTATTCGATCTGATAATGCTTTGAAATATATCCAACCTACTGTTGACTCCTTTTATGTGGATTATGGTATTATTCATCAAACTAGTTATGTTCATACCACTCAGCAGAATTGTATCGCTGAACGTAAGCATCGACACTTGTTAGATGTTACACGTACTTTGTTATGCCAAATGCAGGTACCCAAACATTTTTTGGGTGATACTGTTCTCATTGCATGTCATCTTATTGTATGCGCTCTCTGGTGTCAAACAATCAGTCACCATTTTCCTTATTATACCTTGATTCTTCGCCTTTTTCTCTCATTGCTGGAGTATTTGTTTGTGTTGCCTTTGTTTATATTCTTGATCCTGGTCTTGATAAGTTCTCTTCGGGCACGCAAATATGCTTTTCTTGGGTACTCTCACACTCAAAAAGGATATCAATGCTAACATCTAGAGTCTTGCCGATATTTTATTAGTGCTGATGTCACGTTCTCTAAAGTCAACTTTCTTCTTTACTTCTGCTAATCAAGACTTGTCTTCATACCTTCTTTGTTGTCGTGAGGGGAAGTTCACCACACCTACACTTCATTTGCCAATCTCCCTCGATGCCCATGTATAATCTCCTCCCCTACAGATGTATCACCGATTTTAGAATAGGCCGACTGTCTCTTATTGGCCCGACCACATCATCCTTCCCGTCTGTGGTCTTTCTTTCAGCTGATGACATGCCTATTGCTTTGTGGAGAGGTAAACATACTTGTACTCAACATTCCATTGCTCGGTGCGTTTCCTATGATCGGGTCACCTTCATTCCTTTGCTTGTGCCTTATCTACTGTTTCTGATCCTCCTTCTTCCAAGCAGGCTATGTCATTACCTGGATGGAAGCACGCAATGGATGAAAAGATGAGTACTCTTCATCAAAATCAAACTTGGGAGCTTACTTCTCTCCCTCCTGGCAACCAACAAGAGGATTGTCATTAGGTGTATGCTGTCAAATATCTACCAGATGCTTCTGTTAAGTGACTTAAGGCTCAATTACTGGGTAAGGATATGCTTAGACTTGTGGTGTTGATTATTTGGAGACTTTTTTCTCGTAACTCGCCACAATTATGTTCGGATTCTTCAATCTATAGCGATTAGTCATTCTTGGCCGTTATTTCAACTTGATATCAAAAATGTGTTTCTTCACTATAACTTTCAAGAAAAGGTATATATGAACCAACTCCCTGGTTTTATTGCTCGCAGTGAGAATTTGGTTTTCCGTTTACACAAGGCTCTCTATAGTTTGAAGCAGTCTACCCGTGCTTAGTTTGATCGCTTTAGCTCTGTTGTACTTGCTTATGGCAGCATTCCTTTGCGGATCATTCTGTTTTTTTCTACCACTTTCATAGTGTCACTATTATATTGATCGTCTACGTTGATGATCACATTATTTCTGGTGATGACTCTGCTTATATAGTGGTTTTACAGCCTTAAAGCAGCATTGAGCTCAAACCTTTCATATTAAGGACTTGGATATCCTTCGCTATTTTCTTCGCATTGAGATTTCTCGCTTTTTACAAGGCATCTTTCTCCCTCAGCGGAAGTTTGTTTTTGATATTTTATATGAGCCTAGCCTTCTTGGTGCTCAACCTATTGATACTCTTATGGATTCAATGGTTAAGCTTGGTAGTGATTTTGGCGATCTCCATTATGATGTTAGTCGTTATTGTTATCTTGTTGGAAAATTAATTTATCTCATGGTTACATGTCATGACATTACCTATGCAGTTGGTATAGTTAGTTAATTTATGCATGCTCCTCGTCAACCTTACTTTAAAGTTGTTTGTTAGATTCTGTGATACTTGAAAAATGGACCAAGTCGCAGCATGCTCTATCAGCCTTACCAGTCCTTGTCTGTGGTTGGCTTTAGTGATGCAGATTGGGCTAGCAATCGCTCTGATCGATAGTTTACTACTGAATACTGCACCTTTGTTGGAAAAAACCTTATTACATGGTGTAGTAAAAAACAGGTTGCTACTCACTCTAAAGCTAAAGATGAGTATCGCGCTATGGCCCATACTGCTTTCGAACTATTATGGGTTCACTCGCTTCTTGTGTGTCAGTTGTAATATCTTGTTATAATATTATTGTAATTATGGTACAAAGTGATTGTAGGTTGATTTAGGAAGATTGATGGAGATTGATTGATAGGAGTGATTATAAAAGCTGATTTAAGGAGATTGATTATATTATAATTATGGTACAAAGTGATTATAGGCTGATTTAGGAAAATTGATAGAGATTGATTAATATGAGTGATTGTAGGCTGAAATTATGGTAATACTTTTCTATTTAATGGGACGAGATTCTCCATTGAGAGATATTCAGACCATTTGACATAGTATCAGAGCCAGAATTCTAAATTCTGTGCTGAATCTTTTGGGTTAGTTTTTTGTTTTTTAGGTCGGGGTTGTGGAATTTTCTTTTGTGGCTTCTCTCTCGAGACTCCTTGATTTGGGGTTGTCAGACCTCTCATTGGGGTTATCGACAATTTCTGGGTTTAGAGAGCTTCTGTTTTAGCTGGGCATTGCAGCGACATAGTTGGGTATTCACAGAATTACCATTCTCGGCAATTTGAAGTCCTTTCGGCATCAAGGTCTATTTTTTTACACTAATTCAGTTCTTTTCTCTTGATTTATCATGTTAGGAGAAAATTAAATTGTTCATTTTAATGGAAAGAATTACTCTACTTTGGAGTTTCAATTCAAGATGTTTGTGAAGAGAAAAGAATTATGAGATCATTTAGATGAGTCGTCTAAACCTCCCACTGATCTCAAGGAGAATGATCCTTGAGAGAGCAAAGATGCCCGTATTGTCTCTTGATTAATGGATTCTATTGAACCACATTTAGTGAATAATCTTTGATTATTTACTACTGCTAAGGAGATATGGGATTATCTTAAGAGCATTTATTCTCAAAATAACGCTGCCCAAAAGTTTCAATTGGAGTTAAAAATTGGCAACTATCGCGAAGGTAATCTTTCTATTGAACAATTCTATTCTGGATTCCTTAATTTATAGAGCGAATATTCTGGGATAGTTCATTCTACTGTCCCCAAGGAAACCTTTACGGCACTACAAGTTGTTCATAATGAGAGCTGAAGAGATCAGTTTCTGATGAAACTAAGACCAGAATTTGAGACTGCACGCATTAGTTTAATCAACCGACATCTTGTTCCATCTTTGGATGTTTGCTTAGGGGAATTACTACATGAAACACAACGTCTAGTCACTCAGCTTGGCCTCACTCCAAAAATCATGACGCCTGAGATGGTTAATGTGGCATATGCTGCTCAAGGCAAAGAAAGATCCAAGTCGACAATTGCAAGGAGTTTGAACATATTGCCAAGCATTACAGCAAGAAATTCTGCAATTATTACAAAAATGAGGGACATATCATTAAAGATTGTCATGTGCGAGTGTGCAACCTCAAAATCGACGCACTCCAGCCCTCCCTAATGTTGTCCAGTCCAATTTCGCGACTACCTCTTTGGTTCCCTCTCAGGAACAGCATTCTGTAAGCAATTCTTCCTCAACTCTTACACCCGAGATGGTCCAACAGATGATTGTTTCTGCCTTCGGTATACAAAGTAAGGGGAATCTACTTACTTCTGCTTAGTTAGTTGACTCTGAGACTTCCAATCATATAATTGGCAGTTCGGATGCTTTACATAATAGTCATAAGTACGAGGGTGAGCAACATATTCAGATAGCCAATGGCAGTGCACTTCCTATCACTACGATTGGAACTTTGGGGTCTTCCTTTAACAATGTTTTTATGTCCCCAGATTTATCAGCCAATTTAATTTTTATTGGTCAATTGGCAAATAATAATTGTAAAATTCACTTTGATCATGATGGTTGTCGTGTGCAGAATCAAGCGTCGGGGAAAGTGATAGCAAGGGGACCTAAAGTGGGACGTCTCTTTCCTCTCTAGTTTTTCATTTCTAGTTATGTTTCTTTCGGTTGTACTGCTGTTATTCATAATAATCATGTCTAGCATAAGAAATTAGGACATCCCAATTCTGTTGTTTTGACTCATCTTATGAAACATGGTTATTTGGGCAATAAAGATTTGTTTTCATCTTCTATTGTGTCTTCCGATTGTGGTTCTTATAAACTTGGTAAAAGTAAATCCTTACCCTTTCATTTGCATGGCAGTCAGGCTTCTACTTATTTTAAGATTATTCATTCTGACATATGGGGCATCAATCCCGTTATTTCACATGCTCAGTACAAGTATTTTGTGACGTTTATTGATGATTATAGTCGTTTCGTTTGGATATATTTTCTTCGTTCTAAAGCTTATTTGTTTTGTCTTTCAGAATTTTGTTGCTTTTGTTGAGAATCAATTTTCTACTTGTATTAAGACTCTACGATCTGATTCTCAGGGGAAATATATGTCCAATGACTTTCAATCTCATCTAAGAATGAAGAGTATTCTCTCCCAACGTTCTTATCCTTACACTCCTCAACATAATGGGGTTGCAGAGCGTAAGAATCGTCATCTTTTGGATGTTGTTCGTACCTTGTTAACTGACTCTTTTGTACCCCCTAGGTTTTGGATAGAAGCATTATCTGCGACTGCTAATTTGGTTAATTGTCTACCCACTCAAGTTCTCAATTTTGATTCTTCGTATTGTCATTTATTTGGTGTTTCTCCTGAGTATAACTCTCTTCATATAGTTGGTTGCGTTTGTTTTGTTCACTTACCATCAACTGAACGTCACAAGCTTTCTCCTCAAGCTGTTAAGTGTGCTTTTCTCGGATATAGTAATGTCCATAAAGGGTTTGTGTGTTATGATTCGGCTGCTAATAAACTTCGTATTTCTCGAAATGTGGTC
>JAULJZ010068736.1:0-35128 GCA_032270985.1 Heliamphora pulchella | reverse complement strand
TGAGAGACACATTGTTTTTTGGTTAATGAGCTAGATGGTATGTTCTAGCATTCTAGCGTTTATGGTTGTACAATATTGATCAATTTATTTTTTCATACATGACTATATTGAAAATTTTCTATTTTGAGAAATTTTCATTCATAAGTGTTCATTTACTCAAAATTAATAATAACAAAATTGAAAAAAAATTATATATGAGAAGTTTCTCATATTTTAAAATAGGTTTCATTTTTTCATTAAAAAATAACAAAAATATTGATGGATAAAAAGTTTCTCATATATCACTATTTACAAATATTCACATATACATATGTTATGTGAAACTTATCATACTTAAATTTTGAAATGTATCAAAAGTTTATTATATATCACTATATGAGAATATTCTCATAATCGTCCCTGTTATGAAAAATTTCTCATACTTAGATTTCAAAATGTATAAAAAAATTTCTCATTTATCACTGTATGAGAATATATATTCTCATATACATATCTGCTATGAGAAACGGAACTAGAGAATTGCCTTGCAAACAAACAACGAGATTATGAAATTCTTGAAGCGTTGGGCAGAAAATCCAGCGCTACAAACAAACGACGAACTCAGAACAAGTTGCTCATTTCATTTAAAATTAAGAATGAAAAAAATTAAAAAGAATAAGTATGAGAAGTTTCTCATACTTGAAATAGTTTACATTTTTTATTCATTAGTTGCTCATTTTATTTAAAATTAAGAATGAAAAAATTAAGAAAATTAAGTATGAGAAATTTCTCGTACTTGAAATAGTTCACATTTTTTTACAAGTTACTCATTTCATTTAAAACTAATAATAAAAAAATTAAGAAAAATCAGTATGAGAAATTTTTTATACTTGAAATAGTTTTCATTTTTTTGTAAGTTACTTATTTAATATAAAAACTAAGAATGAAAAAATTAAGAAAATAAGTATGAGAAGTTTCTAATATTTGAAATAGTTCACATTTTTACAAGTTGCTCATTTTATTTAAAATTAAAAATGAAAAAATTAAGAAAAATAAGTATGAAAAATTTCTGATACTTAAAATAGTTCACATTATTTTTATAAGTTGCTCATTTCATTTAAACTAAGAATAAGAAAATTAAGCAAAATAAGTACGAGAAGTTTCTCATATTTGAAATAGTTTTCATTTTTTTTTATAAGTTGCTCATTTCATTTAAAATTAAGTTCTCATTTTTTTTTATAAGTTGCTCATTTCATTTAAAATTAAGAATAAGAAAATTAAGAAAAATAAGAATAAGAAGTTTCTCATACTTGAAATATTAAGAATATTCTCATATACTTTGCGGTTATATTATTGACTAGATTATCCAGACCTTGGTTGTAATTCTTGACTATCTGATTCATCTTTCTGATGCATTGATTCATCGGGGAGTCGGGCAAGAGTATTCTCACCGAACTGAAATAGGGAAGAAGAGAGAGAGAGAGAGAGAGAATTCAAGAGAAAATTAAAAATGCGTATGACAAGTTTAAGTTGGTCATTTCATTTTAAAAATTTGTGTCTTATTTGATAAATATTCATTAGAGAATTCTAAATGTATAATTTTTTTAAAAGGAAATTAAATATGCATATTAAACATTATGACATTATATAGTTTATAAATTAAAATTAAAAGCAATCGCATTTTCATACATAATATTTAATTTATATATAT
Source organism: Heliamphora pulchella (assembly GCA_032270985.1). NCBI lineage: Eukaryota > Viridiplantae > Streptophyta > Magnoliopsida > Ericales > Sarraceniaceae > Heliamphora > Heliamphora pulchella. The sequence goes on along the minus strand of JAULJZ010068736.1, from coordinate 33,438 downwards.
ATATATATATATATTTTATGATCAAAACTATTTATTTTGCACTGTTTATTAAATAGATCATTCGTGTAAAAAATCTATATTACTCAGATACATGTAGTTTTATGAATAGATCGCATTTGTTAAAAAACAAATTAATGGTAAATATAATTTTATAAAAAAATAATAAATAAATATAATTAGATCATATAGTTACAAATATACAATTAATTTAATTTTTTATGTGAATAATAAAATTAATAAATAATATAAAATAAACGATTCATATTATAAAAACATGTTAAAAAAACAAATGATTCAATAGAGCACAACATAATTCATGTTTTAACCTATCATATTTTATAATTTTTCACATCAAATGTTCTAGGAAGATGAATTCGGTCATTTATTCGGTAATTTTTTTTCAAGACTAATAGTATTTCCGTTATTCTTTTATTAATAAGTCACAAAGTATTGGAATATTTAAAGCGTGATCGAAGCCACTAGATCGTCTCCAAAGAGAGAAGAAACACATATATACAAGCATAGACTTATAGTTAATTATTGATGCCGTTTCATGTTTTTGTTGCTCTTGCCTGGCCTTAAGCCATTAAAGCCTTTCCCCGTCAATTTTAAACTAATTTTTAGGGTTTTAAATTTTTTTAAACATTTATATAAGTTTATATATAATTTTTTATAAATAGTTCAACCCAATTAACAAACAAAGACTCTAATATTATTTTTTCTTTAAAAGCCCAAGTAAAAATTAAGGGCCCACTTTTTTATCTAAGAAGTATGAATACGGGATATTGATACAATACGATACGAATACGGCGATACGACGAAATAACAAAAAAGAATACGAGTACAGTTAGAATACATTTTTTAAAAAATTATCTTTTGGGCTTGGGTCTCCTCCCCAAAGCCCGTGGGCTGGGCGAGCCCAGCTCGAGACTTGTGGCCCAGAAGCTCGCCCACAGGCCCACCTAGAAGCTCGCCGTTGGGCCCGGCTCGAGGCCCACCAACGTGGTTAGGAAACTTCTAGGAGGAAGAGTAGCTGATACACATACATGCATATATAATGCATATTATATATTATACACATATATTCTACATGTGAATGTGAGCTTAAAGGTCAACGAATCAGAGAAAACAAAAAATATCATCGAAGCTCATCACCGCCGCACGCCTGCGCTCCAGCCACCAACGCCGTCATAGCCAACAGCCTCCGTCGCCACTGACACCGGCGACGCCACCCTACCTCATCGCAGGCGTCCTCTCCGGCGACCCCCTCCCTTCTCTCTCTCTCTCTCTCTCTACAGTTTGTCTCTCTCTCTCTTCTCCATCTCTCTGTCTCGGCTCTCTCTCTCTCACTAACCCTCAGTCTCTCTTTTTCGCTCCCCCAACTGCGACACCACCGTCAGGCCACACCATCGCCGGCGACACCACCCATTGCCGCAGGTGCCTCCCTCCGATATCACTTCGGTCTTTTTCTCTTTCAGGTCTCTTTCTCTCTCAAGTCTCTTTCTCTCTCCTCTCAATCTCTCTTGGTTCTCCTCCCTCCTCCTCCTCATGCTTCACCCTCACCCTCCCACTGTGTCGGAAACACCACCACTGCAGCACCACCACCATTGGCCAAAGCCCGCCCAGGGCTCGCCCAAAAGTCTAGGCCCGAGGCTTGAGCCCGATGCCCTAGTCAAAGCCCGAGCCTTTTACCCATAGGGCTTAGTCCGACCTCTGGACAAAAAAGCCTGGTCCAAAAATTTGGCGGGAATCCAACAGGCCTAAGCCGAACTTGGCCCGCTCGAACCATGGCCGGGTCGGACTGGGCCAAAATTACACCCCTACCTATACAGGTGGGCCGAGCCGGGTTAGGCCAAAATTACACTCCTACCTTTATATATAGTTTGAGTGTATATGTCTATTAATTGTATGGTTATTAGCGTGCCATCTCAAAATTTTTGTCCTTTTCTTTCTAAACCAATTGATCAAGTTGATTGACTAACTTTTGACATCCATTTGATTTTAAACTGGCTACCTCGTGTTTTTACTTAAACTAATAATCGAACCATCAGTGTTCTATAATGTAATGGATTGGTGCAAGCATTAGTTCTCAATACCGTACTTGTTACTATTTTTTACTTAGTATGATTGTATTAATCAATACCGTACTTGTTACTATTTTTTACTTAGTATGATTGTATTAATACCGGTAAAATATTGGGTATTGTTTTAAATTTATTGTTATAAAATATTATATTTGTTTTTTTATAAAATGTTGTTCAACAATAAATAAGTTACTATAACATAAATATTTATCTAACACAATATTTTAATTAATTTGTCTAACTTGATTTTTAATATCATTATTTATAACGAAATAGCAAACTTAAAAGAGAAATAAATTTAATATTTAATATTTTAATAATAAATTAGCAGTGAGTAGTTTTAGTTGTCTCCTCTATGCTTTAAAACTAAAAACTAGAGAAGAATTATTATTTTTTAAATTAATTATAGATCGGTACGTATTAAGTACATACTAATATATTAAATTGTCTATTACGTCTAGTACAGATCAATGTTTTGAACAATACAAAATTAAGATCTAACATTAGGTTTTACTTCAAAACGGTATGTATTGACCCTTGTCAACCAATATGGTATAATATCCACAATTATGGTGCAAGCTCGAAGGAACAAGCCCATATGGAATTTTTGTATAGTAAATTCATGGAAGCTTCTAAATACCTACTTTTTTTCTTGTTTCACACACCCATATATACAAGTTCGTATATATGTATCATGTACAAATTTATTTTATTTTATTTTTTTAATATTTTAAGGTGTCCGAATCAACTTACTTGCACTTCGACTAATTTTTGAAAACTAATTCTATTGTCCACTTGTGTCATGTACAAGTTTATAATGTATTTAATGGGCACATTAAACAAAAGAATATTGCATTAACACGTCTCTAAATTCATAGAAAATGACGTGATATTAAGTTTTTCGCAAGTATCAATCATTGTGAAGATTTTTTGTTCGAATTAATTTGTGTTTGGATTAATTTTTTTTGTGATTTTTTTCTATTTTAGTGAGTTTTTTTCGGTATTAGCCTAAATGAGCATATTTTCTAGATTTCTCTCGTCATGAGAAATGGAAAAGTAAATTTTTTTTTATCAAAACCTAAAAAAAGTCTATATAAGACGAAAAAACCAACTTAGCAGATTTTTTGGCTTTTATTTTTTCGTCTTTAGTAAATTTTTTTCAAAATTAGTTTTAATAAACATATTTTTTAGAATCCACTCGTCACAAAAAACTAGAAAAATAAAAAATTTAAACCACACATATACTCAATATAAACTGGCCAAATCATTCTCTCGTACGTTTCTGTAACATTTCGCCGCAATTTGATAAGTGGACGCAAAACTACTCCTACATCAGGTGATTCCTTTGTGTCATTGGATGTTGAATTTGTGGAGTGCCAAAAAAAAAAAGGGGTAGGAAAAAGCAGGAAAACACATTTAGGAGAAAGCTAACAATATTGCTTTTCCTTTTCAATACTTTTTTTTCCCTTTTACGCTCCGTTTATTTAGACGAGAAATGTTATCAATGAGAAAATATTTTCTACGAAATTTTTTTACAAATGTTTTTCCTCAAAAACATTTTTATGTACTTAATTACAATTCTAAAAATAATAATTTAGTAGTCATGCTTGTCATAGTGTTTTATGGTTATTGTAGAGTGGTGGGAGCGGTCCTGGTACCAGTGGTGGTGGTCGGTGGTAATGGTACCAGTGGTGGTGGTCGGTGTAGTGACGGCAGTGGTTGACGACAACGATGACAATGACAGATGTGTGGTGGAGGTGGTGATATTGATTGTGAGATGGCGACGGAGTGATAATGTGGTAATAGGATATCTCATTACGTTTCAAAAAGAAAAATCCCTTTAAAAAATAGAGAACAATATTTTTTTTGTCAAAATTAACTTTTTATTTGGTTAACCAGGGAAATAATTATTGTTGTCTTTTTCATTGAATTGAACATTAGAAAATGAAAAAAAATATTAAAATTATTTTTTGCCGAATCAAATGATGCGTGAGGGGAAATTGGAAAACATGAATTGGCATATCTCGTAAATTATATTTTTATTTAGTTATTCACAAAAACATAAATATGTACAATTCATTTCATTTTGTTTAATTTCCTTTTCTAATTCTCTTAACAAGTCAAAAATCCATTCCATTACTTGTAAGAATTGAATTTGATCGATTAGCATGCAATGCAATCATGGAATCTTCAAATTTGTGTAGGAACCTTTTCGAATTCGGCAAGAATTCTTTTTTGACTGGTTTAGTGGAAGTATAATTTAACAAAAGTTAAAATGATAAATAAATAAAGTAGTACACTGGAATAAAGGATTTATCTAAAGTAAAGAAGGCATAACACATGGCCAAATGTTTTGTTTTCAATTTTTTTTATGACAAATTTATGTTGAAATTAGGATCTGAAACTGGATGAATATGAGAATCCCCTTTTCCATTTTGTGTGCAACAGAACAAGAAAACGTCAATCGTTAAATAACTTTATGGGTTGGGAGTTATCCGGCTGACGTTGTCCCGGTCAGTGGCACACAATGTGATCAAAGAGAAGACTACGACAGACCTGTGGCGGCCTTGTCGAGTATATATGAAAAACCTTTCGCCAATAATATGGTACATCTTATGAAGAAACTATTTAATCTTAAGATGCCAGAGGGTACCCCTGTTGCATAACATATAAATGAATTCAACACAATTACAAACCAAGTATCTTCTATTGAGATTGATTTTGAAGACGAGTTCCGTGCTTTGATTGTCTTGGCTTCGTTGCCGAACAGTTGGGAAGAATGAGAGTGGCAATGAGTAAATCTGTTGAGAAGAATAAATTAAATTATGATAATATTAGGGATTCGATCTTAAGCGAGGAGGTTTGTAGGAAAGATGCCGGTGAGGTGTTTGGCTCTTGGTCACATACAAGTTTGTCATTGCATGTTAAAAAAAGAGGTAGAGGTACTAATAGGAATCAAAATCGGGACAGGTCTAAGTCCAGAAGGGGTAGAAGCAAATCCAGATCTGCGTAACAACTTGAGTGTTGGAATAATGGCAAGACCGGTCACATCAAAAAGAATTGCAAAGAATCGAAGAAGAAGGCTGAGAATGAATCTGCTAATGCTGTGACAGAGAATGTACAAGACACCTTGACTCTTGGGTGTTGGACTCGGGAGCTTCGTTTCACACTACAACGCACCGGGAAATCATCAGTAATGCATGAAAGCAACTGACTATCAATTATCTTCCATAATGCACAGTTAGGGCTACTCACTGATACCTCTGGCGGATTTGGTGCATCAGGAGATGGACATTTCACAGATCCAACCACATATCCAAGGAAGTTGTTTGCACGAAGTGCATTTTGCAGCTGAGTTCGCCAATCAATATCATTATTTGAATCCAATGTGATGGTCACAAACGAATGTATATTTGAGATCAAGAACATTAGGGATGCTGAAAAAATCATTTTTGCTAAAGTTGTGTCTGAAAGTATTGAAGATGAAGGTGAATCCAGGATGAAGATTCTACAAGGTAAGTTACCAGGTCTGAAATGTGTGGAAATTGATCTGTGTGAAGGCTGCATCATCTTTGGAAAATAGAGGAAGGTTAGTTTCTTCAAAGGAGGCAGGATGCCAAAACCTGAGAGGCTGAAATTAGTGCATACAGATCTATGGGAACCCTCCCTAGTTGCATCTTTTGGAGGCTTACGGTATTATGCCACGTTTGTTGATGACTCAAGTAGGAAGGTATGAGTTTACTTTCTGAAGAATAAGTCTGACGTATTTGAAGTATTTAAGAAGTGAAAAGTCTTAGTTAAAACTGAGACGAACCTAAAGTTGAAATGTTTGAGGTTAGACAATAGAGGAGAGTACACAGACGAGAGATTCAAAGAGATTTGTGCAGCAAATTGAATCAGGTGGAAAAAGACCATTCCAAGAACGCCACAGAAAAATGGCATTGTTGAAATCATGAACAGGACTCTAAAAGAGTATGCCAAGAGCATGAGATTGCATTCCCGACTACCAGAATATTTTTGGGCTGATGCAATAAACACCGCAACCTATCTATTGAATTGTGGACCATTAGTTCCGTCGGGTCTCAGAATTCTAAAAGAAGTTTGCAGCAGAAAAGAGGTAAATTTGTCTTTTCTGAAAGTATTTAGTTGCACTTCATATGTTCACATAGAATCTGATGATAGAAGTAAGTTGTAATCAAAATCTAAAAAATGTTATTTCATTAGCTATGGAGACGATGAATTTGGCTACCGATTTTGGGATGACCAAAATTGAAAGATTGTTAGAATCCGAAATGTGGTATTGAATGAACAGGTTATGTATAAGGACAGATCAATGGTAGAGACTGACATTGTGATGCCAGAAATGAAGAAGTTCGAGTTCATTAATTTGGATGACATTTCTGAGAACGCTGTATAGAATGGGGCTGAAGAAGACAAGGACGATGTGAATCCACAGGTAGAATACAGCACACCAGTAATGGAGGTAAGAAGGTTTTTCAGAAGCATTAAACCACCATAACGATTTTCACTGTCCCTATTCTACATTTTGCTTATTAATAATGGTGAGCTTGAAAGTTACACTAAAGTTGTGCAGATAAAGAATTCAATGAAGTGGGAGCTAACAATGTGTAACGTCCAAACATCTGGGAACGTTATGATATACATATATGTATAATAAGGGTTATGCTAGCGCATTCTTTTATACTTAAATAAGATAATTCATTCATAAGTAAAAATGTTCTCTCAATGTCAACCACAAAATATTTTAAATAGTACAGACATCTATCACAAAGTTTTAAGAAAATAGGTAAATTTACTAAAAATGACAACGCAAAAAGATAAAGGAAGGAAACTTCGGTCTTCTTCAAGTGTTCTCGAATTCCTTTGGTTCCAGATACTCAGTCTGCTCCGTGAAGTCTTCCTACTACTGAAATTATTGTTCTCCACCTATGACACTAACACCGTGAGCCAAAACCTACAAAAAACTCTAAAATCCGACTAGTTTAACTCAAAGCACAATCCATCTAAGCAACACTCCAAAATAAAATCATCATACATTTAACAGTTAGAGGGACATTTAAAGACTTAGCTAAAATTTGTACAGCTTGACATTAGTTAATATACACGAAATAAGGATGCAAAAAACGTAATGGAGATGATGTTGAATGCTTTCCAATTTAGTACTAGGTTTAATTAATTACTAAGTCATTCTAGGTTAACCCAACCGAAGGTAGCCGTCTTAACCCTGATCAACAAATACACAGACCAAGTATATTAACCAATATCAAGTCCTTCTTCAACCATAGTGATGACTTCTTAGTCGAATTAATTATCCAACAGGATCATTCAAGGGGCAAGAACATGGGTATCACCATTCACTACTCGGGCCAATGGATCTCAGGTCAAGATCTAGTGCGTGATCAACAAGATTTCTAATACCGAATTATCCATCCAAACACTTCCGCCACCATGAGGTATCACCTTTGAAATTCATATCATATCATTTCATAGCATCCAGCCAAAAAATATATCATCATGGCATACAAGCTGGGGGACATCACCCTAAAATTATTTTATCAATATCATCAAAATCATAACCACGAGATACCGCCGGAAACAAGTACCATCATTGGGTTCATTTCATCCACTGTTATCATTTATGTGATTCCTGGACATTCTAACCCAGTGATGGTAAATACATGTTCCATTATATGCATGGATGTACTAATGCATGTGATGCTATGATTATGCCAAGACATGAGAAAATAATAATAATTTGGTAAATTAACACTAACCATATCTTGAGATAATAAGTGAACTCAAGACAATTGTATAAACTAAGTCACATAATCATTTTAGAAGGTACACATAACAATCAAAGGGATTTGGGGTTGGTGCTGTGCACCCAAAGCCTTGCACCGTGCTGCAAGTTAAAATGGCGTCACTTTGGGTTTAAATGAGAAAGAATGTTTAGGCGTCTTGGTTGTGCAGTTTAAAAGAGATTTAAACTAGATTTGGATGTTTTGGTCAAATCTACTATTAAAAAAATTAAAAAGTTGTGTTATTATTTTAAATACTATAATTTAAAAATAAAAGATAATAATATATCAAATTATTTGGGATAACTTTTTTATAATAGCTTTTTTTTTTATAAAATATCAAATATATTATTGTCTTTTACTTTTAAATTATAGTATTTAAAATAATAACACAACTTTTAAATTTTTTTAATAGTAGAGTTGACCAAAACACCCAAATCTGGTTCAAATCTCTTTTAAATTGCACAACCAAGACGCCTAAACATTCTTTCTCATTTAAACCCAAAGTGATGCCGTTTTAACTTGCAGCACGGTGCTGCGCTTTGGGCGCCCTGTACCAACCCCAAATCCTGATTTTTCTTACCGAACTTAGGTTCGGGACTTTGTTTCTTTCAAGTTGTTCTTTCTTTTCTATTCGTATTTTTGAGTTCGGGTTATTACAATCTACCTTCCTTTAAGAATTTTTGTACTCAAAATTTACATATCTTGCTCAAAGAGATGTGAGTACTTCTTTCTCATATCCTTTTCTCACTTCCACATGGCTTCTTCCACCAAGTGACTACGCCATAACACTTTTACTAAAGGAATAACTTTGCTTCGTAGAATTTGTTCTTTCTTGTCTAGTATCCTTGTTGGCTTCTCTTCATATGTGAGGTCGAGCTTCAAGTTGATAGGCTGCGTTGTTAACACGTGTGAAGGGTCTGGCATGTATTTCCTTAGCATCAAAACGTGGAATACATTGTGCAGTCTTGCTAAATCTGGTGACAGGGTTAATTGATATACTGTGCTCCCAACTCTCTGAATGATTTCGTATGGTCCAATGGATCGAGGACTGAGTTTTCCTTTCTTCCCAAATCGCATTACTTCCTTCCATGGCAATATCTTCAAGAACACACGGTCCCCTACTATAAACTTCAGGTCGCGTCTCCAATTATCTGTATAACTTTTATGTCTGTCTTACGATTGCTTCAATCTCTCTCGGATCAACTTAATCTTGTCAGTGGTAATTTGAACTATCTCGAGTCCAAGTAACTTTCTCTCTCTGACTTCTTCCCAACAAATTAGTTTTCAACATTTCCTATTGTACAACGCTTTATAAGGGGCCATCCTTATAGTTGACTGAAAACTATTATTATATACGAACTCGATCAACGGCAAATATTCCTCCCAGCTTTTAGCAAAGTCTAGAACGCATGTTCTAAGCATATCTTCTAAGGTCTGAATTGTTCTCTCCGATTGACCATTAGTCTGTGTATGGAAAGTCGTGCTAAACTTTAAAGTAATTCCCAATGATTCTTGTATGCTTGGCCAAAGCCTAGACGTAAAATGTGGGTCTTTGTCCGATACTATAGAAACTATCACCAGAAATGGTGACAGTTACTCCTTCTTTGATTAGCCTCACCTTTTGGTGTAAAGTTGATGGAACTGCTCTAACTGTTGGATCGTGTAGCCACAGTCTTCCCAATAAAAAATGAACGATGCCGGCACATCGAGAACATAGAATTCTACCTCACTTTCCAAAGTTTCCACTATCACAGCAAAGATTACCAATCCCAACACGTCTCTTCTTGTATTGTCGTACGTACGCATCCCATGCATGCTCGTCTTAAAGTCTTGCATCTTTAGTCCCAAACAATAAGCCGTTCGTAGTGGGCACACATTGAGAATGGAACGATTATCAACTAAGACGACCGACACCCATTTCCCCAAACATTGGGCGTTCAAATGTAACGGTTTGTTGTGAGACGGCCTTTTAGTTAGAAAGTCTTTGTCACTGAAGGCGATAACATTGGTCTACTTTTCAGGCATAAACATTCCAACCAACTGATCAAGAGATACATCGATTGGGATGTCAACACTATTTAAAGCTTTCGAAATGGCCTGTCGATGCTTATGGAATGCCACAAGTAATCCCCAAATGCTCACATTGCCTTGTGTCTTCATGAGTTGTTTCAAAATTATATCTTCCTCTTCGCCATTTGATTTTTTCATTTACTTACTCTGTTCTTCCATGCCCCTACTCAGTTGTCCCTTTTTCTAACTATGCAAGCTTAAAATGCCTCTTGCTTTTCGTCACATTTTCTATCTGTTCTTTAGGTTCCCAAAGACTTTCGAATTGGTCGGTTACTTCTTGAATTTTAACCACCAGGTATCCTTTCTTTCAAAAAGCCCAAAAATTGCCTGTGCTGATCTTCCTCTGATTGTCTTCCCCGTTAACTACTCCATCTCCCCAAAGATCCTCCTCGATTCCCATTACATTTTATAAAAACCAATGAGATTCTTCACCGATATCAATTTCTAACTCAAAGAGTTGTAGCAGTCATACCGCATCAAATGGGTCTTCATAATCATTAGGTGGGAGAGGACCCTATGGTTCACACAGGCCTCCGTGGTCATATAGTTCTTCCACAATCGGATGCCATTACAGCACATCCTCTCCTTTGTCATATTCTATATCCATGAACTCTTGCTCTCTTTCTTCTAAATTTTACATGACGTTCTCTTCTTTGTACTCCTCTTCAAGAGAACATAAGAATGATCCCTCGGGTAGAGGTGTCCTCGATTTTGGCTCATGAAGAGGAATGATGTATACGGAGGGGTCGAATGCAAAACTTGTAGTTCCCAACAAATTCACTTGGGGTGAGCCCTCCTCTTTCTCTTTTAACCCCATCTTCTTCTCGGTTTCGTTATTGACTGGCAGGCTTTCCTCATGCTTACTCTCGCTGTCAACCTCCTTTCTTTTTGAAGAATCTCCTACCTCTGATGTTATTTTCTCTGTCTCTTCACTTTTAAAACTCGGCTCAACTTCTCCATACTAGGCTGCCCCTTGGTGCCATGCTGTATCATCACTCGGAACAGTCGGGACACACCATTTGATGTTAATTTCAGCTTCTTCTAACTCATCTAATGCCTCAAGACGGGCCAAATCCTCCCACATGCGTCTGATTTCTTCATCCTCCTCATTATCACCATTGACATGGGGATGAGCTTCTTCCTCATGAACAATAAAGATTGGGAAGTTATCGAAACTATCATCTATCAAATCCTGAATAAGGTCGTTAATTAATAACACCTCCGGATCGGAACTAGTTTTGGCTTTGTTGCAAGGACTACGAATTTGGTGGGATCAAGATTTTTTGACCCTTCTTCTACAGCATTCACATTATGTTGATTTGCATGATTCGGTAAAGGATTGGTAGTAACATTTGGTTTATGAACGATAGTTAGTGGGGGAATCACCTTGTTATCTATCAAATCTTAGATCTCGTACCGAAGCCTTATGCAGTTGTTGGTTAAGTGACCATGCCCCTGGTGAAAGGCATAGTACTGAGTCGGATTATATCTGAGCAGTAAAGGATTTGGAGGCGAGGTCGGCTCTTAAGGTTTTAGGAGACCCCTCTTAATTAGACGACTCAAGATAGAAGTTAAAGGTACAGTGAGTTGGGTGAAAGTTCTCTTTTGGTTTCAGGGGTTGATTCTAAGTAGCTGGCTGAACATATGGGCTAGCTTGATTTGGTTTGAGATTCAGCAGGTTCATTTCATAGCTTTGGCTCATGGCATTGGTGGTATTATTCGAATTATTAGCATACGGCTTCTGAACTGTTCTTTGACTCGGTTCTCCCTTCTCAATATCCTCATACTGCAATGCATCCTCTAGCTGTATTTCGGCATCCAAAACTTGCTCAAATGTCATCAATGACTGTGTTATCAAATATTTGTAGAACTGTGGCTGCAAGTTCTTCACCACCATTCTCATTTGTCCCTTCTCAATGGGTTAGTTTGTCATTTTTGCTGCCTTAACTCTCCATTAGGTCAGAAACTCAACAAAAGACTCTTTGGCCTCCTACCGAATAGTCTTAAGTTCCCAAGTGGGGACATCGAGTTGAATGTTGTAGTTATACTGGCTGACAAATGCAGTAGTAATATCCTCCCATGTTCTCATCTTTGTAGCATCCAAAGACAGAAACCATTTTTGAGCAACTCCTGACAAAAATCGCTGGAAGAGCTGAGCTTTCAACTGATCACTAATCCCCATCGGCGATAGGGTTCCCACATACATCCTCAGATGGATCCTCAAATCTCCAGTCCCATCAAATTTCTCTATATCGAGCGTCTTAAACATCTCGGGAAGTTTGGCATCGAGGAACAAACAAAGTCCCTTGACATCCAACATGTAGTCTTCAACTCCTCAAGCTTTCCCCAAAATCTTCTCTAATTTGTCGACCTTATTAGACAAGATTGATTCCTTCGTGGCTAGGATCTCTGGGATTCCTGGCCGAACGGGCTATGCAACTGCTTGTTAGACTCCATGGGTCCCATATCTTCATCCCAAAGATTATCTTCTACTCCGTCTTCTTGGCCGTTTGGGAGAATTGGATTGGGGTTTACAGCCTGGGTCTATAATACCTGAATTTAAGCCTGACACTGTGTCTGGATCCTAGCCTAATTGGTTACTGTAGTGTTGACTCCCTCAATTGTCCACTGTAATTCTAGAATTGCCCTCATCATGTGTGCCATAATCAATTTTGGATCTACCATCGGTATCCACAGCTGATCTATGCATCTAAGTCTTCCGCTTGGAGATTGGGCCCAAGTGTACATAGGGTTTTCTCTACACGAAGCTATTATCTCGGGTCTCTAAACTGAAAAGACTCATGTAAACTGGAGGACTCGTTAATCGAGCTTAAACTCAAAATAACTCGTTCTCGACGAAAGGGTGGAGAAACGAAAACTAGTCCTAATCGAGGTCCTAACTATACAAACAAAAGCATTCATAAAAAAAATCACATAATCCTAAAAGATTTATATATCCTAAAAGCAAAGGTTCTAAGAAACTATATGTACATAAGAAGACTGGTAGGTCTGCACTTAGTGTACCTTTTGAATAGAGTTAAGAATATACCTTCCAATGCTAGGAATGGTGCAAGGCATGGTCAAATGGTACGCAATAACTCTTTTTGCACATCTATGGAAGCATGTGGCCTGAAAACTTGTTGGCTTCCCCGACATAACCCCGAGACTATAAACTGACTAGAGTATCGGGTAAGCAGAGTGGCGATTTAAGAATCAAGCACGCAAATATGCAAATGCAAATACAAATATTGATAAAAAAGTTACAATAAGAACCATTGACGTTTTCAAGTTAGGCCCTCTTATAATTTGTTTTGAAAAATTAGTCCCCAGCAGAGTCATCAAAAAGTTGCAGGTATTGTTTTCAGGGGAGACGGTGTATCGGATATCTATTATTTTTAGAAAAATGTTATTTTTTTCTTAAAACAAGAAAATCCAAGTTATCCGAGCACGCCTATTAGAAAAACAGAGTCGTCACTTAGTTTTTGAAAAAAACTAAGAAAAACAAAAAGAAAGCTGCAGGTTTTTAAAAACTTAACAAGAGAAAAAGAGGGTTCGTAGGCTAAGGCACGAAAATAGAAGGTGCTAGGCACCCTTTTCGGCCAACCGTGGGGTTGGTCTCTACTTTTTCAATAATATTAGTTCATGTTGTAAACTTTTTAAAAGTAACATATACAGAATGGGAGATTAAAGAGAGTTTAAACAAAAGTAAGAAAAGAAACAAAAGTAAGAAAAGAAACAAAATCATAACTATGATCCTAGGGTCATGCAACTTGATTATTATTTTTAGATATGCCACACATATCGTTTGAGCAATGTAAAGCAAAAAGCATGCGGGTAAGCGATAAAACGAACAAATAAGGGTCTAAAGGTCATGCAATAATGTTTTTGTCCCTATCATGCTATGAACAAGCTATACAGAATAAACAGAAAAGATTTGAACACCATCCTTAAGGTACTAGACATGCAGAAAACTCATAGACGTAGTAACAAATGTTGCGGTCGTGACAAAATAGTTACAAAACATGCTACCGTGACAAATATTTGGTTACCGCGAGAAATAGAATAAAAAATGCTCCCGACCATGACAAATGAAGGTCGCAGCCAAGGTTTTTAAGGATCTAGAAAAGGTATAATCGACATAAAGGTCTAAAAATGGCTCAAATGGACAGGACATGCAAGACAGAAACCATAACTTATTTATTTTAGGTTAGATCCACTACCCTTCATCCTTTATACAAGTAATATCTCAAAATTGAATACACATGATATTAAAAACGATTAACAGAGTGCTTGAAATATATTTTTTATGTCACTGGCCTCACCAAACCTCACAGCCGTAACAGAATATGGTGGCCAGGAGATATGAGAGGAAAAACGTGCGGTCATAGAAAACAAAGATGACGGCCATTACTGTTAGTTTAACAAAATATACGGCCGTGACATTAAAGGTTGCGGTCGTCATGTTTTTATAATTACAAAACATACAGAAAGACCACGACCCATTTGATCTAGGCCAGATCTACCATTTATTCTCTAACAAGAGCATATACTGAGCTACAGAAAAGAGCAAAACAAAATAGAATAAGGAAAAGGGAGAGTAACCTTGAAATAAACAAATAAAAGACAGTTTCAAAGAGAGTTTTCTTGTTTTTAGTCTTTAAACAAATGTCGCGGCCGAGCAGTTAGATGTCACAGTCGTGAGAAAGGTAGGCAAAAAGGTGTCGGCCATGTCCACAAAAGTAGCAGCCGTGATTATAGGTTTAATAAAATACGCGGCCATGACATTAAAAGAGTCGCAGCTGTCATATTTTTAGAACCTCAGAAAGTTTTTGATGTACTTAGTGTGCTTATGAGCGTCAAAACGACTGTAATATACGAAACAGAAAGCTACTAATATATTGTTTATAAGGAAAACTTGAATGAACAATGCTTAGAATGGAATAAATGAAAAATAAACAATGAAAACAAATGGAAACCTTATCCACGACACCCTCGGAAAAAGAGAATGAGAGTTTAGAAGAATATCGTAGGTTCCTATGGTTACCTCGTGTGAAAATTCACCCCAAATGACTCATCAGGTGTGAGAATAGGCTACCTCCGAGCCAATATAGGCTCCAAGAACTCCTTCAATGCAAGCAAGAACACGAACAAGGCCTAGAAAGCATGGAATAGATGGGAGAATATCGGGTGGGGGTGTATTTCGGCAGAGTTTGGGCATCCAGGTTGCTTATTTTTCCTGTTTCTGTGAAAATGACGCCTATTTATAGGCAAAGTGAGCAATGCAGATCCCTTTTGGAATGCTACCACCTGTCCAAAAAGGGATAAAAGTGACGGCGCTACCTTTTTGCTTTTGTACAGTGAAAACCGCTACCTTTATGACAATGAAAAGGATAGTCGTGACTTTCAAAAGTCACGGCTAGGTTTAGGGTTTCGAAAAAAGTGGCAGCCGTGACAAACGAAGTCGTTTAGAGTTTTCAAAAAGGTAGCAGCCGTGATAGCAAGGACACGGCCTGCTCTAGGGTTTTCAAAATTGTGGCGGTCGTAAGGATATGGGAATGTCACGGCCTGAGGGGTTTTGGTGATTTTCTTAGATTTTGAGAAAATTTTTTGATTTTGCTTGCTTGAGAATATCTTTGAGCATAACTCTCATTTTTTCATCATTAGAACAAATTCGAGACATGGCCTAAGATTCGGCTTGATCAAATTGGGTTGTCTACACTCGGCAGTTAAAATGATATCCAAGTTTTTTTTCAATCAATATAATTTGTAATCGTAAGTTTATTTTCTTTGAGTATAGTTGCGACAGGATTGAAAGTTATTTTATTCTGAGAATCACATAATTAAAAACCATTAATTATGATGAGCACAAAATTTGATTTCATTTTAAAATTTAGTTCTCTCCAACATTTTTAAAAGAAGTCGCCAACAACCTGGTACAGCATGAATAGCTTGTCTCAATGAGAAGGTCGTTTGCTATTCAACATTTGTCCAAATAGGGCAATTCTTATTAATTTTACTATTTAGGTAACAGACCATACTAAGTAAAATTAAATAGGTGACATAACTTTGGTCTTATATATAATAGCATTGACTTAGATGAAGATGTTACTATTATTTATAATTAAGTATAAACTATCACTTATTTCTGAATCAATCGCTTCGCAATGAACCCTTCACATAAAGAAGTGATTCACACTAACAATTATTTAAAATTATCCCTAAAAGAGGTTCGTATATGTGATACTGTAATTAATTCTGTTCAATGGAGAAGAAAGCACTTAAAGTCATCACACAAAATTAATTACATTACCTACAAACTAATGATAAAGATCGTGAAATTTATCTGTGAGTAAATTCTCACACCCACTTAATTTTTAAAAATATTTTGAGAGTTATATAAACAAGCTATTTTATTTTAATAAATTTATAATTTTTAAAAAGCATTACAAAAGATTTTGATTTTAACCATCTTTACGTGTCATATGTGCAATAAATAAAATTTTTTAAATTTTCTATATTTTATGAAAAATATTAATTTTAAATAAAACTTTAAGAATTTAATTTAATTTTTCTATTACACATATTTTAAATAATTTTCAAAAAATAATTTATTTAAATTAAATTTTTTAATAAATTTAAAATTTAAAATTAACCAGCACATTGTTCAAGATATCAAAATTTTAAAACCATCTTAAACGTGTTTTTGAGTAACAAAATAAAATTTTAATTTTTTTAAAAAAATAATAATAATTCAAGAAAATTTAATTTTATTTTTTCCATTACCAAAAAAAACTAATTTTGAACAATGAATTAATTAAAATGAATAATAAGTAATAACCAAATAAAAAAGCTATACGAGCATTTAAATATAAAATAAATAAATTAAACATATCGCGACTTTTATGGTCAAGTTATAACTCTTTGTGTCAACGAGTTCCTATTCATCCATGATTTCTTGTAATCTTATTAGATACATAACACTACAATAACAATCCTACAGTCATTAGAACTCAATCGCAACTGCACCACCGTCGCAGCGCGACTGCCAGTAGGAGTTGGAATTTCTCAAGTGCCAGTTTCCACTTAGGTGTAATCTTTTGAAGTCCCACCACCACGTCGCGCCTGGCCGCGCCTCACGCCACTGCTATTATTGTCCGCCTGTTTCTTCTTTGTCTTCATTCTTCGATCTTTGACGAACAAAATATATAAGGATTTTGAATATAAAAAAATACACATAATTCTTGCCTCTAGAGGAGTTTATAGTTCATCTACCATAATTCAAACATCGTGAAAAATCATAATTAATTAAATAATCATAAACCATGCAATCAAATATGCAATAATATGACTATTAAAGCCAAAATTAGATCGTCTGCAAAAATAAAAGTTTGCACATATCTAAATGTACCCAAATCTTGATTTAATTCATATACATAATAAAAAATCGCTCTAATACCAATTGTTAGATCTAAAACTCTACATCCAGTTATAATGTATATGAATCAAGTCAAAAAAAATAAATAAACAGGCAAGTGTCAAAACAGGTTCCAAATTAAAATTTTTTAATATCAAACAATCAAAATAATAACTCAATATAATAACTCAATATAACTCCCAAAGTCAAAAAATAATTATACCTTTGAAATCTGTTTGAGTTGATTTCGTTTTCACCAACAAACTTTAGTCTATAGATCAACGCGGTTATTGATTGGTAATCTATTCTCTAATCAAGCATTCTGCTTTATTTTCGAACTTCAAGAACACGTTCAAAGTGTAGGCTCTGTTCTTTGTGTTCTTCAAACCCTAACTGGCTATACTTAGATTTTCACGAAAGACGTGAAAACCCTAATCTTTTAAACTGAATCAGTTAATTGTGGTGGCCAGGGTTTATAATAGCGTTAATCTATATTACAACAGAGACCTGCGGAGTAAATAAAATATGGGCTCCTAATATAATAATGAAATCCTACTTCAACCTATAATTATTTTCATAAAAACATAAATTATAATTCATTTCACTAAAGAATTATAATTCAATTCCCAGTTTTATTATCAAAACTGAATTATTCGAGCTCCTATTATTAAATGCTTATTTATTCTTTTCTACGATAAGATTACAGATATCCGCTAATTAAATTAAATTTTAACATTTTTATTTAATCGAACTCTTTGAAAAATCTTGAAGACCGTTTACTTAACTTATTCGATAGTCGAATTATAAACCCACATGTAGAGTTTGGCATACTCAAAATTTTTAAACTTATTCAGTAGAGTATCATCAATCCTGATCACAGGATATGAATTCCATCAATAATTAATATCCACCACATAATTAAAGTCGTTATCCAACTCACCGGGATTGTTGAGCCGTAAATATCGCACCCTTTAATGAATGAAAATAATGAACATCAAATATATGTGTGTAATAATTATTTTAGAATTAAGAGTATAAACATTAATAATAATCATGGAGTGCGAATTAATTTATATAGTCAGTACAAAATTAATTACCCTAACGCAGTCCTGTTCAATACACACAAAGTGTACTGACACAATAAGTTGGAACAATTTTCGAAACAATTATCATTTTCGGTAATCAAGACATATCTACTAAAATATTGTACTACAGTCGAGCCGATGGTGTATCAAATTTCATCTAATACTGTAAACTAAAATTTATACTTTACAAGAACCAATAATTTGGTCTTCTGTGTGTAAAGCAAACTCTATATACCAGATTAAATACTATGTAGAATAAAAAATATCCATGTACAATATTAAATAAATAATAAAATGCATATATTTGTTCATGAAAATTCTCATAAAATAAAAAAATTAATTTTATTAATAAATAAATTTAAATATCAAAATTCAAAACATAATTTTTAATAAACAATCCTGAGACATGTTTCTTATCACACATGGCCCATAAACAACCCGCTAGAGATTCTTCTAATTTTGGAATAACGCTCACTAGTTTATCATTTGACAACTTAGCAATGTTCCTATAGTTCACTCGACCAAGTCTATGGTGTAATAATTCATATGCATTATCTTTATATCTATGGCATGTCAAGGCTGTCTTATGCATAATACCATAGCGATTTTCAGATCTTATCTCACCTGCTTGACACTTTTCCCATTTTAATCCAAGATAACTTACATTTTTTTAAAAAAAATAAATTTTATGATGTGTGTCACACATTTGACTTATGCAACGTAGTTTTGCCATCAAATCTTTAACCAACATAATATGAACAAGTTTGGGTATACCAAGTGCACTTTTAGTTCCTTTTCCAACAACTCTCAAGGAGTTCTCATCACCAATAGTAAAGCCCAACATCAAAGGGTTGCATAGTGGTGATTTTGTTCTATCACCAAATATGTGCCTAAAACATCCGCAATTCAAACACCACATGCAAGAATTTTGAACTTTTAAGAGTTGTGTGAACAACGAGTCATCTTAAGTCGGTTTCTCTAATCGGCATAGCCCTAATTTTCTCAGTAGCTAACATAGCTGAATTTTGAAACTATATATTTGTTATGACGAATACGCCTTTTTGCGATAGCATTTTTGCCCTTGCTAATATTTTGGTCGCTAAAAGCCAATTTTTTGTGTCTAATTTTTATGTTGTTTTATTTTAGTAAATAGGATTATTAATGTTTTATTCTAACAATCTAAAATTAATGTTCTTTCCCACATGAAAATTCAAACACAATATATCAAATCGATTCAAGATACAACTCATGCAAACGCTCACAATCTTTCTTCTCCAGTGTTCAAGTTTATTAATTAAGAGAATATGAATGAATCACGAATTAAATTACCCACAAAATAAAAATAATATAATATTAGAAGTTATCTCATAAGAAAAATTAAGTCTCTTTTTTATCTAACACATGCACATCTCTCACTTTTCCACACCTTTTCAAATAATAGGCTAGTAGCTAGTCTTTATATAGTTTAAAAAAACAAATTAATTTACCATCATTAATTTTGTTACGGAATCATATTTATTTTATGGCCATTATGGTATTATAATATATTATTAATAATAATATAATTATTTTATAACGGACAAACCATTAATACGCTCCTAATAATAACCTATTTAAATTTATAACGAATTCTTAATCAAAACCCTAAGAAATTATAATTATAAATAATAATAAAATTAATAAATAATTTTTAAAATTTTATTTTTATGAAAATTCTCCAACAGCGCCGATTAGAATTCTCTCACAAAAATTAAAAATTCTTACAAAAATAAAACTTTTGAGTAGAGAATTCAATGTTGATTGTTCCACCGTGGAGTACGTTCTATTGTATATTGTTTTACAATTTTTAGTAGAAAAACTACGAAAATAATAATAATTTTTTAATTTAGCATACTTAATTATCCAACGCCATATCATTTTTTGTCAATATTTACCAATTTTAAAAATTAAACCAAACAATAATAACAATGAATTTTTTTTTGAAGAATAAGGAGAAACTGGAGAGAGAGAGAGAGAGAGAGAGAGAGACCAGTCTTTTAGATGAAAAAAGCAGTGAGAATTTTGCATAGTTAGAGCACTCATGAAAGCAAGCATTATCTCTCCTGAAAATGGTGTAGAGTGCATTTGGTCTTATCTTTTTATAAGATTTTTTTTATTTTTAGTTATTTTTTTAATATTAATCTAAATGAGTGTATTTTTTTAGAGATTTCTTTATTCATGAGAAATTAGAAAATTAAAACATTTTAATCAACATATAAAAATGTTCAGAAAAGATGAAAAAAATTACTTAATAGTCTTTTTGTAATTTTTTTAAATATTCAGTGGGTTGTTTTAAAACTTTTTCCTATCATCACAAGGAAAACTAGAATCGTAAAAATGTTTTTGTATAAAAAATAAAAAACCATTAAAGGAAAAAAAAAGCACCTAAAAAAGTTTAGAAGCTTTTTCATACCAAATATAGAGGTAGTGCCCTTGGACACCATGGATAAGAATGTGTCATGAAAAACTTGTTTTTTCTTTCTCTTCTTTTGCTTTTTCTTTTGTATAAAATGGCCTCATAGCATCCCTTGGTTTCTCACTATAAGGTGGTTATAGGGAGAGAGAGAGAGAGAGAGAGAGAGAGAGATGGGGGAGAAAACACAATATGGGATGTTACATCAAGTGTTCAGAAAGGCAATGCCATATTTGCTTATGGTGGGATTGCAGTGTGGGGCTGCAGGGATGTACATCATAAGTGATGTTACTCTCAAACAAGGGATGAGCCGCTACGTGCTCATCGTCTACCGCAATGCCATTGCTGCACTTACAATCGGCCCCTTCGCGTTGATTCTTGAAAGGTCTTTTTATTTCTAATCTTGTTAATTTTTCTCCAATGGACACTTGTTTGAGCAAAAAGGTGTAAAGGTTTGATGTTCCATGCCTTGCCCCATAGTTTTCCATTAATCTTCTCAGCAATTAGACAAATACTACCAGGCCATTACCATACTTAATTTTGCTCATAAAAGAAAATCATACTTCTTTTTTGTTAATAATAGGGAATTTCAACTGTCTTAATTTATTATTTAGTAAAATGTTTATAAATAAATCTTGAATACATACAATTATTCGTAAAGTTCACGTACTAGGTAAGATTTGTGTTTTTACATCTCATATAAGTTTAGAATAAGCCTTCGTAAATAACTTCTAGTATTTGTACATCTCATAAAAGTCAAACATGATTCCTTAATTTGTAATCATATACCTCACAATGAAGTTCACAAATTCATCTCTTAACCACTATTAGGTCATCCGTCGGAGTTAATCCGTTTTTTATTTGGTTCTTAACTTTTCTCCTTCAACCCAAAGTGCAATAAGAGCAAAATCATCCTTCTAATTCTCGAGTAATAAAACAATTAGATTTCAATTTTAATATTAGCATAGAAGGACATTTACGTGATAAAGCATGATAAACGAGGAGAAATAGAGTGGAAAGATCCCAATTGTAGACGAGTTGGTAAAGAATCACACACTTAAAAAAGTTGATATTTTGTGCTCAAAACTCTTAACTCCCCCTGTACGTAGAAGATCAATAATCATTATTATATCAAGTCTAGATTAATTTAGAACGATATAGACAAAATATTAATTTGATGACATCTAATATATTTAGCACTTATATATATATATATAGTCTTTCATGGTGACCATGCATGAAAATCTTATGTTTTGTGTTATTTTTATCTTTTACAGGAAAATACGGCCAAAGATGACAATCTCAATTTTCTTACAGATAATGGCCCTGGCACTCCTAGAGTAATGTTCATTGTAACCTCTCTCTATATATATATTTATTATACAAAAATACAAAGGATTGATGTGACAGTTATATACTTGGCACATTTTTCACCGTTAGATCTTTTAATATCAACGGTTTAAGAAGATTAAGAAGGCAACATTTTGCTTTTACTCTAATATTTTCTTTCTTCTGTCTCACTTAACGCCTTTTTCTTTCACAATAATTCCATCTGTTTCTTTGTTTCTCCTGACAACAATCTATACGTAAAAAATTCAATTTTTAAAATAAAACAATTTTTGTTTTTTGTTTTTTATTTTTTTGTTCTTTTTTCTTTCCTCTTTCATATTCTTCTATGTAGAAAATTAAAAACATTTATGGATATTATTTCTCTTTTTATTAATTTAATAAAAAATAATTTTATTGCTTTTTTTTTTGTGTCTAAAAATTAGCAAACTAATAAAATTATATTTTTAATTGAATGTCTTAAAATTAATCAATTAAGTAATTATTAAATTATTAAGATTACTTTATGTTTTATTTTTAAATTATTAAAATAAAATAATTAAATATCTTTAAGCACGAGTAATACTTTGTATAATCATATGGTTGAACACTTGTATCTTTATTGCTGAAAAAATAAATTGGATCCTAGCATCCGACCCGACTAGTCCGGGTTGACCTTGAGCTGATTAGCCTAGGCTAATTGAGGTCATTGAAAATTGGAAAAAAAGCTTATAATTATTTGAGTACTTTAGTTATGGCTCCGTCCAGGATAAATTTTCAGTTTTTTATTTTTTATATTTATTTTATTAATGTTTTTTTTTATCTTTTGTCTAACTTTTGTTTGGATTGTGTCGATGAGAGAAATCACATAAGCAAAAATCTTGATAAAAATATATATGTTTTTAATAAAAACAAAATACCATTGAAGGCAGCAGAAACTATGGCTGCTAAAGGAAACCATAGTTATCTAACATTTTTTAATCTGTGATTATTTGCAGGCCAATTATTGATCAGAACTTAACCTACTTGGGGATGAAATTGACTTCGGCATCGTTCGCATCCGCCATAATGAACGCCGTTCCTGCGGTTACTTTTGTTCTTGCTGTTATTTTCCGGTAAGGGCATATTAATTATTTTTTTTTTGATTGCGATGTCACTAATTAATTTTTTTTTTCTCAATTTGGATCAAATTAGATCAATCGTAATATATATACACAGTATCATATGATACTGTCTATCTGTCTTAGTAGGAGTTTAACAATTGAAAACAAACTCCTAGCTAGCTAGTATGTGGGTGAAGAAAGTGGGATAAGTGGGGAATTACATCATTTTAATTAGATAGGGTGTACCACTAGCTGATGATTCTATTGTAGTACATAATCTATTAGTTTCACAACGTGCACAAATTTAAAATACAAAATTAATCATAAATTATTGCAATCTTAACGGTAAGAACGTATTTTATACAATACATAAAAATAATGCACATGTTTTTATTGATAAGACTTTCTTTAATAATTTGTAATTAATTCTATTATTTAAAATCTAAAATATGTACCCTTAGACTTTTTCTACGATTTATATACATGCATAACATAAAGTACTAGAAAAATAACAAAAGCAAAGAGAAGATGGAAACTAATGAAAGGAAAAGGATGAATGAGGTCACCTTCCAATGAAGTTGCACAGATAAGAATTTTTTAGGGTTTTTTAATCACTCGCGGTGATTTGCAGGGAGTGCAAGATAACTTTTTTTGGGGACGAACTTGTGCTTCAACAGCTCAAATTCTTCAAAACTTTCAACAAAGGTTAAGTTTTAAATTTCTCCCACGACATTGGAAATGGTCTTTCAATAGACGTGAAGTTTTACATTTTTGCCACGATATCGAAAATCATCAATCTTTTGACAACCATGTAACTGTGAAAGTATTTACATAATCCGTATTTTTTATGATGACGAGTAACAAAACAACTCCAAAACACAAAAAATAAGAGCGTGTGTGCGCGCGCGCACTGGGCAGATATTGCCCCCACGTGCACCTGTTAACAGTAGAGGGTCAAATTATTAGAAATAGTTTTTTATTATGTGACAAAATTCTTATATTTTCAACAAAAAAAAAAACATTTTTCTAAGCTCTATTAAAAAAATTATTATCATTAAAGACACTAAGTTCTTTTATTAAAAAAATCATATTTAACAAAAAAATGAATAGAAAATATTAAATTTGACATTTGAGCTCCTATTTATCGAAGTAAAACTTGGCACTCTTTAAATTTCAAAAATTTTATTTGATGGATAGACTTATTTGTGGAATTGTTATAACTAAAAAATCTAAACATAAATAATTCTTGTTAGATAAAGCCTTCCAAAAAAAAAAAAGTTTAAACTTTACATGTACAACTCACTAGTTGGCCTAAAAATGAGTTCTCCACGACTGATATCGCGGCCAGTGGTGATTGATTCTATTCAAAGATGTACTGTGTAATAAAAAAATAAAAAAAATAAAAAAAATAAAAGAGGTACTTTAAGATAACATCTTTAAAAATTGGACTTTGTTTGGCCCTTTAAGATAACATCTTTAAAAATTGATAATTTTTATTCATTTTACACTTCAATAACCAATAATCAAATCATTTGTTTTGCTAAAACAAAACTATAATCAAACCAATAACAAGAATTAATTTTGGTTACCCATTTATTTTGCAGGAAACTTAGTTAAAAACTTAGTTTTTAGCTTTCTCATAATGCATAATCATTTACTTTTTATAGGATCTGTTTTTTGAAAAATCGTTTTCAATAGGAAGGCTGTTATCGTAGATCTCACATTTTTTGTGACAACTAAACATACACGCAGAAAAATAAATCAATTAAATTTGTCATTTTCCTTTCCTTTGCCATCAATTGAAATCACGTTAACACCCAAAGGCGTAAATTTTTTTTAAAAAATATATTGTAAAATGATCATATACAAAATTACAAGTGGTGATCATAACTTCATCTATGCTATTATCTTATGATCAAGAGATACGCTTTCAACATTTACACTCGATGAAAAGAAAAATAATTATCTTCTCAAATCTTAAAACATGACCTTATATTGCTGCTATATTTTCTCATTTCATGCATTGACATTGAATGATATTTTTGTTATTAGAATAGAGCAAATAAAGATTAGAGAAGTGCGCAGCCAAGCTAAGGTCATCGGAACCCTAGTAACGCTTGCAGGAGCCGTACTCATGACAACGTACAAAGGCCCCATCGTTGATTTGATTTGGTCTCCAAAGACTAGCCATTTTTTGCATAGCAACAGCTCATCGAACAACCATTGGCTCATGGGGACTCTATTCATCCTTGTTGGTTGTGTTGCTTGGGCGTGTTTCTTCGTATTGCAAGTAAGTTGTCACTGATCAACTAACTCATGTAAAGAAAAAAATTTACTAACTCAAGTTAAAGTTATTGGGTTCTACTTTTTTCAAACTCTTCATAAAACCCGCACAAGATTACTCTAGTTCTGGTTTCGACTTTACCCGATCTATGTGTGTGGCGGGACGTACACAAACTCGGAATTTCTCTGCAAGAAGTTGCTTGTCATTTTTTAAAAAAAAATTATGTTTAAGCTATTAGATTAAAAAATCAATATTATATTAACTAATTACTAATTTCATACCCAAATAATATGATATTGTATTTTTAACAATCTCCTCACATGTAGCCATTTTTATATATACTATGTATAGCTTGTTGTATGGTATATTATTGTGCAACTTTTTTCTTGGATTTGTTATAGTATAGTGTGGACTTTGTTCTTCCCTTTTTTATCGTTTATAATAGTGGAATGGGTACTAATATGATATCAAGTAAAAATTTTGTATTTAACTCAAAAATTTAAGTTATTAGGTGGAGCGTTCTCAAAAAGTTATATTAAATGATCACTTATTCTAATGTAGAATTATATCCTCTAGCTCTAAACTAAGCAAAAATAAATTGTGATTTTACTATCTAACATGAGAAATGATTTGATGGAATGCTAATCACCTAGCAAATTTTGTTAGGGACACACGTACACAAAAAAATGCATTCTCTCTTAAAGTATGTGAGACCTATAGTCGATGCATACTACTTTTTTCAAAGGAGAAATTGATGGAAAATTTTTTTAATGCAAATAAGTATCTTTTGAGATAGAATAGTTGCCATTGTAAAAAAATACCATTTGTGACGGATCCCAATGCAAATTGTACCATTTTTTGATACTTATTATGGCAATTTTTTGCAAAGATCTTCTGAACGCAAAAAAAAAATCACTTTCACTGACACAAATTTTTTTATGACGGCAATTTTTTGGCGCAAATAACTATTTGTGTGACACCCTTATTTACTATTATGAAAAGCCGACGAAAATACTATTTGCGACAATTTTCTTAATTTTTGTGACAAATGTTTTTCAAATGCTACTCAGTAGTGATTACGGAAGCATTTCCAGATTTGAGGAGGCTCGAAATGTTTCTCTTCCTTCAAATGATTCTTTTACTTATAGGCATTTTGAATCTGATTACAATTATGTACTTCTAACACAAGCAAGATAGCGAGGTTTTTTTTGTTTTCTAACAGGGTAGGGTTGAAACGGATAGGGCAGAAACGGTCCTCAATTTAAAATGTCGCGTGTTTTTATTTTAAATTTAGTGCATACCTAGAATTAATTGTCAATTTTAAGCATGCCAAAAAATATTTTAAAAAGATAAAATTCTTTTATTGTTATTTAGTGCTTTGGAATTTGGATACAAAATATTTGTTGATATGTTGGGATTCTTGTGCTTCATTTTCCAGTCAATAACAGTACAGCAGTACCCAGCAGAGCTATCTCTGGCTTTCTGGATATGCTTTATGGGCGCGGTGCTGAGCGCGGCGCTGACCCTGGTGGCGGAGCGCCATCTTGGCGTTTGGTCAATCGGCTGGGACTCTAGGCTCCTTGCTCCTGTTTATTCGGTTAGTTCCAAATATTTCCAAATAAGTTTGTACTATAAGTAGTTTTAAGAACTTCAAAAAAAGTTTTAACTATCTGACAATCAGTTTTTATTTCTCACTTAGTTAACGAAGGCAGCTTAATATTGTTCCACATAGAGTGACTTTTTAGTACATGGTGAAATAAAAATACTATGTAGTCAATAGTACGTAATAATCCGAGACAATCTAATAATTACATATAGTGACTAAAGTGGTTCACTGATCCAATAACTTGAATAAAAAAACTTGCAACACGGTCTAAAATACTTAAACCCAAATTATTAACAGTAGAGTTCACTTGTTTCATTATATACTAGACTTAATTTTCACATTTCACTGATATGATATGAGGTATTACAATATCTTCTAATTAAATACGAGACGGCGTGGACGTGTGGCACAGATTCCTTTCCTAGTTGGGATGTGTATGGATAGCAGTAACCCATTAGTGGACATAGAGCATTCATTCTATTAGCGTGCATAAAATGTACAATCTCGGGACATTTACCTTTCTCCAAGGCCTCTACTACTCTATACACGGCACCACGAAACTCGTTATGGGGTCAGAGTTGGCTCTAATACCATTTGTAACGATCCAAATGGACCACTGACCTAATAACTTAAACAAACAACCTAGCAACGGGGTCCAAATTGCTTAAGCCCAAGTTATTAGTAGTAACTCACTATATACTAGATTTAATTTTATATCTAACCGATGTAGATTGAGATATCAAATCACCAATATACAAACAAAAGCATTTTGGGTCTAAATTAAATTAAGAGTCACACTAAAAGCTGCTTTTATCATGAGTTGCCGTTGAGAACTTAATAAGAATTAAAAAAAATTAAAACCACTACATTTTTAAAAGTATGACTTATCACTTTTACAAATATAATCAATACAATTTGTACAACTATCAACTATATATATATATATATCTTAGCAATAGCTTAACATGTTCTTCAAACTAAATGCATGCATTGTTCAACTAATTGAAAATTTTGGCAATAGCTTTTAACGTGTTCCTTAAATTAAATGCATCTATGGCTCAACTAATCAAAAAATTTGGCATTATTTAGAACAATAATACTATGATAATTATATTTTGATAATCACGTGACAAAATAGCTCATATGAAGAAATTAAAAATAAATAATAAATTTATAAAATAATATAAATATTAGGCATAAAATGTCATACCATATGGACACTATTGCTTTGCTGAGAGTGAGAGCGTCAGGTGCATTTTAATTGACAAAAAAAAAAACGAAGTGGGCTAACGGGTCGGGTATTGGAATGATTCAGGGGGTAATTAGCTCCGGAATCACGTATTACGTTCAAGGGGTGGTGATGAAGACCAGAGGACCTGTTTTCGTTACTGCCTTCAACCCGCTTTGCATGATCATTGTGGCTGTTCTTGGATCCGTCATTCTAGCCGAGAAACTCCACCTCGGAAGGTAATTATTATGCCAAACTCTTTTTCCAATCATCTTACAATTTTACTGATCAACTCTAATATTTCGGTTTTCTCTTCTTTCTTTTTTTTTGGTTTTATATATATATATATATATATATATATATTGGTTTTTTAGCTTTTAAGTGAGTTAATTTAGTAGTTTTTGTATGAGGCACGGTTTGGGATAGCTTTTTTTTAAGTTTTTTTTTATTTTTTATTATTTTTAAATTTTTCTTTTTCTCATTATATAACGAGTCTAAAAATATAACAATTTTTGCTAAAATTGAAAAAAATTCACTGAAAAAAAAAAGTCTTATAAAAGTTTTTTTCTATAGACTCTTTATCAAAGTCTTAACAAGCTTTTTTTCGTTTGATATGAACTTTGTTATTTTTGGATTAAATTTATTTATTATTTTGATTTTTTATAATGAGATAAATTTAAAAAGTATTATTATTTAAACTAACTTAACTTTTTATTAAAAATTTAAAATATATATATATATATATATCAGTGCCTTAGTCTCGTTTTGCAATAACTATAACAAGCTTTTTAGGTTTTTCTTCGTTTTAAAATGATGACTATCGATATTCGAGTCAACATAAAAATTAAAAAATAGCCTCTTGGTTTTTTATTCAGCCAAACAACTCCCCCACCTTTTTATTTAAACAAAACAAATAATAAAAAATCTGCTTTTAATTCATTTACCAAGCAAAACTTTTTCAATGAATTTTTATATTTTTGGTTTATTTTTATTTTTTTTCTTTTCTCATTCCTCTTAAATAGAGAAATGTAAATAATAAAAATATATAAAATTGTAAAGTTTACTATAAAAAAATAAGTAGTTAAATTTTCATGTTTTGGTTAAAAAAAATTGCTTTCTTAGCGAGAGACCGTAGACGCACCTGAGCAGGGTGGATAAGAGCGGCCGCCTCTCTTAAATTTAAAAAATTCAGTATTATAATAGTATTAATTAAAAATTACATAAGTTTATCCCTCTAAGATTTTTTAAAAAAACTTGATATATATTCTCTTAAAAATTTATAAGAATAATTCACCTATATTAAAATCTTACGTTCATATTGAGAGAAACATAAAAGGAAAGAATGTATTAAATTTTTTTTAAAAAAATGCTAAAACAAAAAACAAAAGCTTTTTTTGTGTTTTTTTTGAATTTTTTATTTTTTTCTAAATTTTTTACTTTTTTATTTATCATAATAAAATAATTTTAAAATTTTTTTTATTTTTGCTAAAATTAAAAAAAATCACTAAAAATGAAAATCCTTAAAAAACCCTTACTACTAACTTTTCGTCTTGTATCAACTTTTTCTAAAAATATTTTTAGTCATTATTTTTACCAACTAATTTCACATAAGGAGATAAATTTAAAAGGCATTTATTGTTTAAATTAATGTAAAATTTTTTTTACTAAAGACAAAAAAAACTCTTATAAAAAAAATTATCTCACATGGTGACATTGAGACACCATGTGAAATAATTTTTTTTATTTAGTTTTTTTATTTTTAATAAAAAAAATTATGTTAATTTAAATTATGATACTTTTTAAATTTCTTTTGTTACAAAAAATCAAAAAAAAAAGAAAATAACCACAAAAATTTAAAAACAAAGCTCAAATAGGACAAAAAAAATTAATAAAAGAAAATAACCACAAAAATTTAAAAACAAAGCTCAAATAAGACAAAAAAAAAAGCCACTTTAATACTTTTTGAAAATTTTTTTCTGTCTTAGTAAATATTTTTCAATTTTAACAAAAAAGGTTATGCTTTTAGGTTCATTTTATCCTAACGAATCGAAAAAATAAAAACCTTAAGCAAAAAATAAAAATTTTAAAAAGTCAAAAATAAACCACAAAAAGCTATCCCAAACACTGCCTGTTTCTTTAGTAGAATGACGTGTCTTTCTTCTGATCTTAATTCAGCATAATCGGAGCCGTGATCATTACGGTCGGCCTTTATGCCGTCGTTTGGGGTAAAAGCAAGGATTACGTGGCTCCCAAACCATTGGCCGACGGAGAAGATGGAGCCCAGGAGCTGCCAATTACCGCCACTTATATTACCAAACCAGCGACCACCATAAACGACAACGACAAGGTCATCGGAGATTCTAATTAATTATCCGGCGAAGATGGCCGGAGTACACAAGTAGTCAAATTTCTCTCTTGCTATGTCCGAACGTACTTTGCTTTCAAGCTATTAAGGTGTTCCTTTTGTATCCTGAACTATATTAATTAGCAATCACAAATATATAAGTAACTTTGATTTAAGTCAAAGGTTTGTTTGGGATACCTTTTAAGTTGATTTTTTCTTTTTCTTTTCTAAAAATATCAACTTTTAAACTGTATTGTTTGGTTTTTAAAAAAAAAATTAACTCACTTTTTTCATCTCTTAATTCAAAAAAAATTCAATACATATCCTAAACACTTTAATTTTTTTCAATTAAATACTATAATACTTTTACAAAAAAAAGTCAACTTTACTTACAAAAACATAAAAACCCATATTAATATCACAAGTACTACAACTTAAAAGCTAAAAGTTATAACATTTTAGACATTTTAATAAAAAATAAAAAAATTATTATAAAAAATTATCTAAAATAATTATATATATATTTGCATTTTACCGTACATAGCACGGTTTTTTTGCTAGTAATATTATACAAAACAAAAATGTTATAGGATTTTCTAACCTTCAAAACTCTATCTAGAGTTTTTAAGAAATTATATTTTTATTATTATGCGTCATAATTTAATTGGTTTAAATGCCAATCTTTTTAAATTTTGAGTTTTTAGATTAATGTAATGTTATCCTTTATTCATATTACTATCCTAATATAACTACTTTAAAATGTTAATATTGTGTTTTGAATTTAAATTGATCCAAAATTGAGTTTTACAGAAATCTAAATGCGTTTTAAATTTAAATTAATACATATGAAATCAATTCAATTTTATTCTAGATTAATTCCAAATATTTTTCAAATATACTTATTTTAAAATTTTGATATTTATCTATTGAAGTTATTATATTAGAACTCTAATCTATCTATTTATACTACTTATACTATTATATAAAATAAAAATATTATTAATTTTTTAATCCCCAAAGTTTCATTAATAATATCTAAGAATTTATAAATTTTTTAGTACTAAATATTTATTCATCGCTCGATTAGTTAAAATTTGAATTTAAAAAATTCATATGATATAAACCTATTTATGTAAATAGAGATTATAGTTGGTAACCGTAACATTCTGATCCTTTATATGGCAATGATATGGTCTGCTTTGGACAAAACTCTCACGGTTTTGTTCTTTTCATGAGGTCATCCATCTTTGCATTACTTCCGCCCAAGCACGCTTAACTGCGGAGTTCTGCTAAGATTTCTACCACCTGAAAAAATGTCTCGTTGAATGTAAGAGTCTAAAATTTTTTCTTTATATCCCAGAAATTTCCTCTCCTTTTCTGACGTGGGATTCCAAGATATCACATCAACTTTCTAGTCCAATCTTATTTATATATTACCAATTTATTCACAAAAATTTATGCTATATTTGTTGTTGATTTACTGTAATTTTATATTATTTTAAAGCACCTATTTGTAAGCTAAGCACAAATAAAGCTAATTGTCATGTAAATTAATAGGCTTGATTTGGACTGCTCGGATTTTGCAAACTATTGTTTTATTTCTCAAAGTGGCTCTAACTTTGTGATTATTCTTATATTTTTCGTAAGGAAAAACACATTAAGTACTCAAGCATCTATTGCAACACCAAAAATAGTGATCCACATGAAGTGCAACTATTTTTTTTTAATAATATATTTATTATCATGCAAATATCTTTTTAGTGAATAAAATGCAATATTCATCCAAATCAAATTAAAAAATGAAAAATGTCGTCGTATTAAACATGACAAGAATTTAAAAATATTTTTTTCTTTTTTTGAGACTATATCTCATAGGTTTCTTAATTTTAAGCCGATTGGAATATTACATATAATTAAACTATTTTATGTAATTGCTATGGATAATATTTTAAAAAATGTTAAGATTAGAGGTTTCAAGTAATTTACAACTATGTCGGTGAATTATTTATCAATTATTTCATTGTTACAAAAATAAAAACTTTTAAGATTAATATTTTATATTTTGTTGTGTACGCACATTGAAGTAATGAATTATAGATCTATTTTTTTTTATGTAATTTGTAGTGAGAATGAGAAATCTAAATTCATAAATAAAATGAAAGAATCTTACACATTAATTTTACATAGATTCAAACTGTGCATCAAATAATGAGTTCTGAATGAAAAATTGACACATATTCATTTTACGTATAAAACTTGTAATATCCTACTCAATTGAATTGAAAAGCCAAAGAAAATGGAAAGGAAAAAGTATAAATAGTATGTTCATAAAATATAGGATATATTACACTTACACCTCCTGCATTTAACGGTTATATTACTGTCATTTCTTCTATTTTTTGAAATATCACTGCACCCCTTTACTTTTTAATTTTTACAACATTATGGTCCAAAAGTTAACTTTTTGTTAACTTTTGAACAAAAAAATAGTATTTTTACACTTACACCCTATGATTTCTTTGTTTTTACACTGACACCCCGTGTTTTCTTTATTTTTTGTTTTTTGTTTTTTTTAATTACAAAATTTTATTTAAAAATTATTAATTAAAAAATAAAAAAT
>JAULJZ010068725.1:0-13177 GCA_032270985.1 Heliamphora pulchella | reverse complement strand
TTTTCGTCGTTTTTTTGCTTCTTTTCCGCTGCGCTGCAATAGCAAATCATAACTCCAAAAGAACAAGCGTTAAAATATCAACGAATAAAATAAATAATATGAATAATCATTTGTCACAGATTTGCCAAACAATTAAACAAATTAGACTGAGGCCAAAATCCGTAACAACAATATATTATTTTAAAAAATACAAATATATTTACGATGCAATAGCAATAAAGTTACATACAATACTAATAATTATCGAGATATAGTTACACATAAATAAAAAATGAAAATATATATGAGTTAATTGGCATGAAAAGCCGAAAAATCAAATAATGAAACAATAGAAGAAGCAAGTCTGTTACACATAATGACATAGAAGACTTCACATGATATAATGTAAAACTGCTTAACGATGATTATTTGTATATAACCCCAAAATAAAAGAAATATCTTTAAATTCAAATATATATATATTTTTCATACCAATTTTTCATGATTTTATAAAGAACTCACAACTAATAGTTGAAATTCAATTTTCAAAAGATAGCATTTCATACCAATTTCATCGTTTCAAGATATCAATAAACCAACTGGAAGCTAAAATCATGGCCTAAAGAAAACAAACGCCATAAAATCCGAATGTTTTAATGGTTAAACAGGTTGGCATATTTGACCGGAGCATAGAGGGTATTTTAAATCAAATTTTAATTATATTTTAAAAAGAATACTAAATACAAAATACAAAATCTGACAGAACTAGAACTCTTATGACCTCCTAAAAAGAACTAATCCTTAATTAACTCTTTTTTGTTGGAAGTTCAAATACTACTTGTGTAGCTTGTACACACAATCTTATTATCCAAATATGGTATTAATAAAAATAATGTTAAAAATGTTTGTACAATAAATTAATATCATGTTCAAAATTCAACAATCTTATAAGGCAAAAACAAAAATTAAATTGGTTTTCTAAGTTTAAAAACCTAAAATATTGTAATTATATTGGTGCTTATAGCTCAACACATGTAGAAAATGGACAAAAATATTAAAAAATGTTGGATATGAGAGTCATTGCTATACTTGAATTCATTCAAGGACTGGCAAAATGTCAAAAATCTAGATAAATATTAAGTTTGTAACTTATATATATATATATATATATATATATATATGTATTAAACTTAATGTTTAAGTTGAGTGATTTATTGATTTAAAAAAAGTTTAGTAATAGTCTCAATTATTATAATTGCATCTCAGTTATTAACAAAGAAGTAGCAACTTTTGACTCATTGGGCCAAAAAGCGATCAGCAGTGCCCAATCAACATCCTATAAAAAATAACAAAGATAAATTATTATAAATTCCAAAAATAAATTGTATTGATGATAAAGAACCATTAAAATACCAACTATATCCTGCACCATGGTTAAACAATTTTTTATTATTATTACGACATCTTATGGTGTTTGAGCTAATTAACGCGCATTTTTGTTAATTCTTTGATAACCAATTCCACCGTGCACTAACGAAGAATCTAATTAAAACTGAGTTAAAATCTCGTAAATATGGACTAACCCTAAAAAATTGCTAGTATAGATTTTCAAACTTGAGATTTTGAAATGGGTAATCTCAAGTCTTAGGTCTTGACTATCCGTGAAATTCGGTGGGATTAATGGTTAAAAAAATATTAGGGTGTTTAGCAAAAAGTTATTGTTGGTAGTTTTTAGTTTCCTGTTATTAATTTTAGTTATAAATTACAAATTTTTTCAAACACTCACAGTTTCTGTTATAACTTATAAATACTTTTTCTTCTATTTCAATTACAAATCACAATATTATTTATTAAACACTCACAACTTGTGTTACAAATTACAATCTATAAGTTACTAGTTTCAGTAATGCCAAACGCCACCATTAAATTTTGTTGAAAACAAAAAAATAAAAAAAAATGCTTTTTAAAAAACTGAACAAGCTACATATAAAATTTGTTTCAGGTGGTTGTTCTCGTTTTATATTTTATTCCAAGTTAGAACATGATGGGATGCTCTCAACCTGTCAAATACTATTAATTAATATAAGGGGAGCCAGCTATTATGGAAATTAGTTAGAACAAATAGACCATCAGCCTAACACTTCCCACATATTCAAATCTCAAAATCACACACTTTTAACACTTGGTTACTTGTACAAGTCCTTGTTTGGAAGTAATAGAATTCTATGGAGGTGGTTGTTATTGTTTAATTTTTTTTAAAAAAAATTTCAATTATTTTTATATTTGTGTTTAAATTTTCCTTGCGCTTGCGCATCTGAAACGGCTGCTTCGAGCAATTTAAAAAGTAAGAGTTTTTAAATCATGTTGAAAAATGTTCATGGAAAACAAAACAAGCTATATTTTGGCTGAAAACAATTTATTGTCGTCTTCTCTAATTTTTAAAAATTTTTAATCTAAATTATTACTTTTAGATTTTTTTTAATGACGAGAGTAATATAAAAAGTAGGAGTGTGTATGGATTAATTTGAATTGGTGTCATACTTGAACATAGGACTGAGCTAATCTTGATTGATTCCAAATTTTTATACCGATAAACTAATTATTTAATATAATCAAATCAAACTAACCTTATATAAAAGTCGAAATGGTTTGGTATGGAACCACAATTCCACCCATTTATTAAAAATAGTATATAATTCATTCATAACAACAATTTTAAAATTAGTTAAAAATCATGTTCTAACTTATTCAAAACTCACTTTTTTCCAACAGAAAAGCCTAAAGAAACCTTCTTTTTTTTTTTTGTAAATTTCTATATATAAAAGATTAAGTTTATGTAATTCAATTATCAAGTCTGTTTGAATTAATCTCAAGTTAATCTAGAATTTGAATCAATATTATTCGTTTTAACTGGATCAAACTATTAACTTGAGAAATCAACCCAATCCAACCCATATAAATTTGGTTAGTTCCGTTTTCAAATCTTTTCTGCACTCTTACTAAAAAGTATAAAAACTTAGAGTGTAGTTAAATTTTTTATATTAAAACCAAAAAAAAAACTATAGAAGCTTAAGAATGTATTTGAATAGTAAACTTTTGAAGAGATTTATCATGAAAAATACAAAAGTAGGAAAATCTATTATTTTTTACTTCATTATTTTCGAGTGTTTTTATTATTTTCCTTTTCCTTCCATTTTTTAAGTTCATACATGTTGGCGTCCGTGGGTCGGATTGGACCAGGTTAAGCACTAATCCACTATTTGATTAAATGTATTTGGTTAATTTTGTCACACATAATCGATTAATAGATTTGGCAATTTTGGACCCATGATTTTGGCGGGTTCATAAATGGGTGCGATTTGATTTGACGGTTGAACTTGTTTATTTTAAACCTTTTTGTTGAACTTGTTCTATTTTTTAACTAATTATAATAGTTTTTTAATTAAAAAATATATTTTTTTATAAATTTAAAATTCAAAAAATTATGAATTTATCAATTAAACCACACATAAACCAAAATTACATAGTTTTTACAAAAAAAAAATACTAAAACAATAAGCAACTTAATCTCATAATAAATTTAAAATTTTATAAAATTAAATATTTATTAATCGGATTGAATTCGATGAATGACTATACTCAAGAATCGTAATTCAACCCTCTCTTAAAAAAGATCGAAGGAGTAATTAATTACCCTATCAAATTATGGGAAAAATGACACATTATCATGGTGATACACAATCAATAATTCAAAATAAGAGAATTATAAGATGATATAATTGCGTATATAACAAAAAATTTGTCAAATAAAAGGAATAAATAATATTATAAATCTTCTAGAAGGTTCCTTTGTTATTGGATGAAATGAGTTAAAATATAAAGAATAAGTAATATTATGAATTTTTATGCTTGTTTTAATATTAAAAGATTATAATATAAATTATATGAAAAATAAAAAAATTAGTTCACATTTAATTAGGGTGAGATAAATAATAAAATATAAATTATAAAATTATTTTTGACCATTATATATAAAAAGAGAAAATAATTTAGAATCCAAAATTAATATATCAGGCGTCCTAATAATGCCAAAGGAACTATGGTATTATTAATAATCCCTCACCTACCAAATAACTAATGCTAATTATGTTATATAAACGCAAAATTATTTATCATGCAAGACAAAAAAATTAAAATAATAAAATTCAGTATTTTTTAATCCAATCACCTCTTGTCCCCTTATCCAAAAATGCCCTATGTGAAAGACTGAAAGTAACCTTTTTGGTTTCTTTTGCCTCTCTTTTTTTGATTATATAACTACAAAGTTAAAACTTATAGTTTAATATTTGTTTGGGATCAATTAGCTTATAGTTGAAGAAAAAGTTCATTAAAGCAAAAAAAAAAAGGCCTATTAACTTATTTTAATTTATTTTTTGTCTTTTCTAAAAATATTTTCATATTTTGTTTTTAAAATACTTTTCAAGCTTGTCTTGATAAGATAAATTCAAAAAATTACAAAGTTCAACTAAATAATAAAAAAAATAATAAAAAAATAAATATACAACTATACCAAACAAGGCCTTACTACTATTGTTGGTTTCATAAAACTTCAAGAAAGTTATGGGTGTAAAAATGATCCGGGCCGTTACGGCCCGACCCAGCCCGACAAAAGTTCAAGCCCGCTCGAACTCGCATATGTATTTTTTGGGCCTGAGCCTAACACCCTGAGACCGTGGCCCGGCCCGGCTCGTTTGGCACGCCTATTTGGCCCGAGCCCTTATTATATTTAATTATTTATGTATTATGTATTTATATATTATAATCAACTTAATGTATTTATTGTAATATAACTTAACATAATTTATAAACTAATATTATAAACTATAATTTAATATATTAATTTATTATAAATATTAGTTCATAACATAATTTATAAACTAATATTAATACATGATAAGTAAACCAATTTATAAATCTATAATAAATTAATAAATTTATAATAACATAAACTAATAAACTAATAAAATATAAACTTATAAATTAATAACTATAAAGTATAAACTTATAAGAAACTAATAACTAATAATAAATCATAAATTTATAAACTAATCAACTATAATACCATATTTAGCATCATAAATCATTTTCGTTCATTTAATCATATTAATAAAATTAATTAAATATACCGGGTCTCTACATGATCTTGTTGTTTTTGGGTTAAATCTATATGAAAATTTGGGATTTTATTGAAAATCTTGTTGGATATGAAAATTGTGGTTTTATTGAAAATCTTGTTAGATAAAAAAATTGGGGGGTTTTCTTCTAAAATGATTTGACTATCGAAAGTGTGAAAATTGAAATATATTATGATGTTTATGAGAAGCGAATTGGTGACCATATAGGTGAAAATCATGTGCAATGATTGAAGAATCGATATTATTGATGATATAATGTACATATATATTGAGATGGTTATAAAATTAATATAGGTTAGACTAGCACATCAATGAAATATTGAAAATTTGTGCAAGAGTGAGTGTTTTACCCTTCGATTAATCTCGTAAAAGAATATAGGGGTGCTCTGCATCGGTGTGACCGTAAAAAAGTGTAGGAATGTCCTACTTTTTAGTATGACCGTAAATGTGTGCAATGTGCGTGATGACGAGTTATATACCAATGGTATGTTAATTAGACTATACAATTAAATGGCTATTTTGTATATATCAAAATGTGATCGATTGAGAAGGGTTGCATTAAAGTGAGTAGTTATCCATATTCTTCGGTACAACCATAAAAGAGTGAAAGTGGGGGATGACAAATAAATTTTTCGAGAAGTCACTTATTTTCAAAAAAATTTCAACAAATTTCCTTTTTACAAAATAAAAATAAAAGTAAAAAACAAAAAATAACTTTAATTGGGATGTCTATTTTTCCAGAAGTGGCTTCACTCAAATATAATTTTTTAAAATAAAAGTACGACACAAAATGACCCTACTTGAAATGTCTAAAAATAAAATTTTGATTTGTCTTAGTGTTTTCTTTTTTTAAATCCAGTTCATTTTTTTTTACTTTATAGATCCTTCTAGTTTAGAAAAGGTAATTTCTTAACTTATATATGAAAAAAATAACTAAATAAAAAAGTATTATTTCCTCTCTAATTTATTTAATTTTGATCAAAACTCTTAAACTTCTTGATTCATTTAATTATTAAAAAAATGTAAAAGTAAATAACTATTATCAAAGAATGAAGAGAATTATAAACAGAAAAAGAAAAAGGAAAATTGGCAAAGCTACTGCTAGTAGTTTTTAGTTTTTTACTATTAATTTTAACTATTAATTATAAATTTTTTTAAACACTCACAATTTCTGGTACAATTTATAATTATTATTTTTTATTTAGTTACAAACTACATTTTTTTACTAAATACTTATAATTTTTATTACAAGTTATAATTTATAAATTACTAATTTCAGTAATACCTAACACCACTGTTACATTTTATAAAATATGTTTTCATTGTAACAAAACAATTATTTCTCAATATGTAAGGAACATGTTCACCCGGGTTTATACTACGCTGTCGTATTATTGTACTGTGCTTATTTGGTATACGTGTATCATGTATTTCTTTAGTAAAAGATTATGTTAATATATAATAATTGTTAATTTATTATTATAAGATTATTTTTTAAATAAAAATATAAAATATAGGTATTGATTAAACACACTACATTACCATACTAA
Source organism: Heliamphora pulchella (assembly GCA_032270985.1). Lineage (NCBI taxonomy): Eukaryota > Viridiplantae > Streptophyta > Magnoliopsida > Ericales > Sarraceniaceae > Heliamphora > Heliamphora pulchella. The sequence goes on along the minus strand of JAULJZ010068725.1, from coordinate 6,453 downwards.
AATAATATTTTTTTATTTACGAAATAATTTCTTGCAAATTTATATTACTATTAAAATATAACACTTCTTTTAGTGTGAACTCGAAAAAATTTTATGCCAAAAAAAAGTTATAAATATTTTTTTTATTCTTACATAATTTATATTTAATAAAGATGCTGTTTAATAGATCTCAATAACCAGTTTTAAAAACAATAATTTAAAAAAAATAGATGTACATAGTAAAAGTTACGAGATTTTTAAGCATATATAAAATTATTTTAAATTAATAAGTAAAATGTTAAAAATGTTGCAAACAAAAGAATAAAAAGACATAAAGACAGAGATTATCATATGAACAATTCATTAGTTAAATTAGTAAAACTTTTAATTTGTATATTTGCATTTAATAAGTTTATTATTATTAAAAAAATATTCGCAATACTTTTAAAAAGAGACTACTATTGAATATATTTAAAAATAAATAAAAATAATAATAATTTTCATATTTGAGTTTTAAAGAGAAACGAATAATGATGAGAAAAATATAAATAGAAATAAAGCAATTTGTTAAGAGTTGACATAAATAGTATAGTTCTTCATAATTACTTTTAAAATAAAAGATATTATTTTAATTATGTTAAATTGAGCATGGGGTTGGAATTTGAAAATGCTATTGTATCAACACTATTGTACATGGCACACGTTATTGTTTGCAATCGATAAATTTTATTGATGAAATATTAAATAAAAAAGGTTAAATAAAATAAAATACTTAAAATTAAAATTTTGGAAGACGGAAGGGGGAGAAAGTGAAAATTTTGAGAAAAAGTAAAACGATTGTACAAAATTAACTTAAGAATTACAAAGTTAAGAAAAAGAGATAAAAAGGAGAAGAGGGTGAGTGCAGGTTTTTTAAAAAAAAAAATTAAAACTGTAATAGTTATAAGAATTTTAAAATGGTTACAATAGTATAAGTCGACTTTGTTTACACCAAATAAAGTATTTGTTTTATATTATAAATAAAATGTTTGCTTTATATTATACTAGATTCCGCTGTCAATTTCTTGCAAAATTATTGTGGAATAAAAAGTGACGAATAAAAAGTGACGAGGGGAAGGTGGTGTAGATTTTGAAACGCAAAATAAAATTAGAGTTCTAAAATTTTAAATAGAGAAACAATGAATTGAGAGGGAGTAGAAATTTTTGAAAACTTGAAAATTGTGAGAGTTATAAAGATTTCATAGCAGTCACAACATGCTAGAGTCGGCTTCAATCACACCAAGTGTGGTGTTTACGAAATGAGGTGTCTACTTTATGTTATAGTATAGATAGATAGATAATATAGATAGTACAAATATAGATTACTTTATACATGTGCAATATTAATTTATTATTAAAAAATATTAACTTAAGAAAAAATTAAATTTGATGGAGATATAAGAATTCGGGTCTAGTTCGGAGTCAACCTGGTTTAAACAAGTATAAACCCGTTCCAAGCATGGCTTATAAAAGCAACGGGCACGAGACACCAAACCAACGGTCAAGCGCGTGATTGACTGGTCAATCACAAGTATGACTGGTTGGTCAGGTCACGGTTGATCATTTCATAGCTGGTCAGGATAGGATGAGTAATGGAAGTAGACCTACATTCAAGAACTCAAGGGGATGTATAATCTTACCCTGGCTGGTCGGGGTAGACAAGTACTCCACGCGGCGTGTCAAGCAAGTATGAGAACTAATCATGCTACGATTACAACAAACTGCATGTGATATGTTTGCCAGGTGTCACCAGAGTTTGTTATAAAAGATAGTCTACCAGTAGATAAGTAACATTCTGAATATTCTCTGGCTAATAGGAGATCTCTGTGATTTATCATCATAACAACCTAATTGACTCGCTCGTCGGAGAGGTCACGCCGAAAACCCTTCGGCGTCCTTTCTAACCTGGTGTTAATCCTTTTATGGTATAGCATACGGCTCACTAAGGCTAGACGAAAAGTGGACACCATTAATTAGCGCCGTCTGTGGGAATCGTTTTTCACTCTTCGATATGCCACTCTTTAGATTGTCCAAACGAAATCCATGGCGGAGGAAATGAATCGAATGAGGCCACCCCCAGGCAAGGGGGAATAAGAGGACCCACAACGACTCAATCCGGTTCAAGAGAAACTTCAACACCTGACTCAAGGAATTTTCAAGTTAGTCCAACAGAACCAAGAACTCTTACAGCACATCAGGCGACAAAACGAAGGACCCCAGCCTTAAGACCACTAATTTCACTAGGAGAACGACAAGTTGGAGATTGAGGCAGTGTGAGCCATAATCCTCCCCTAAGAGGAGGAGTAGAAGAAGTGGTAGGGGAGATTAATCCAATTTTGGCACCTAACCAGAGAGAGGAGCCCAATATTCAAAGAGACAAAGTAGAGCCCTCAGAAATTTCAATGGCATGAAATGAGAAAATTCGTGAGGTAAGGGCCTAAATCAATGATATGATGAAAGCCATTAAAGCAAAAACCCCTTCCACCTTAGAGGACTTAGTTCACAAGACCAGATCACCATTTGCACCAACCACCATGGATACTCCCTTACCCCCGAAATTCAAAATGTCTCATGTCAACATGTTCGACAAAACATCAGACCCTCTAGATCACTTGGATACCTATAAATCCATGATGTATCTCCATGCCGTCCCAGAAGAGGTGATGTGTAGGACATTCCCAACCACTCTTAGAGGTCCCACTCAAATGTGGTTCACTAAGATGAAGCCCGAGACCATTAGTTCATTTTTTGAATTGAGCAAGTTGTTCGTAGGCCACTTTATTGGTGGTCAGCGACATAGAAAATCAGTGACCTTCCTTCTTAACATCAAACAGGCTAAGGGGAAATTCCTGAGGGACTATGTAAACTGATTCAACCATGAAGCCTTGCAAGTTGATGAAGTGAATGATAAGGTTGCGTTGATGGCATTCATGGGAGGACTATTACCGTCGGGATTTTTATTTTCATTATCTAAAACGCTATCTACTGATATGGCCGAGTTGATACTCAAAGCTTAGAAGCATATAAACGCCAAAGATGCAGTGGATGCTAGGCAAACTAAACCGATTGATGGGCTGATCAAGGCAGAAAAGAGGTAGAGAGAGCCTGACCAGAAGATGACCAGGAAGTATCCTGACCAGATCAAGGATAGAAATACTGACTTGCCTCCTAAAAGGCAAAGTGAAGTAAGGTACCAGCGTTACACTCCCCTCACTGTTGCGCTTGAACAAGTGTTACTTTACATCAAGAAATATCCAAATTTGAGATGACCAGCAAAGTTAAAGACACCGCCCACTAAACGATCCAAGAACAAGTACTGCCACTTCCACAAAGATCATGGCCACGACATTGAAGAGTGTTATAACCTGAAGGATCAAATAGAAAATTAATCAAAGGCGGGAAGCTAGACCATATTTTAGTCCATAAACGCCCAGTGAACAACAGGGAGCCTCAACGACCTGATTAGCCTGTGCTGGCCGAAGCCCTGACAGTTATGATCACCGCATATGAAAATCAAAACTATAGTAGGAGGCCTCACTGGGGGAGGCACCTCAAGGTCAGCAAGGAAAGCCCATTCGAAGAGACTCTGTGAGGGCTAAGACTTTGTGAGGCTAAGGGAATCCCAACGGCCAAGACTTCAGGCTAGAGCATTCCAGCGCAGATAAATTACAATTTTGTTTTTTGACGAAGATTGCCGAGATGCCCATCAACCCCATGATGATCCCTTGGTAATCAGTTTGTTGGTTAGTAACCACATGGTCAGGAGGATTCTAATCGACAATAGAAGTTCAGCGGACATCTTGTTCGCCAACACATTTGATCAAATGAATATTGATCGAAACAAGCTGCAACCCATGATCTCCCATCTGGTTGATTTTGCCGGAGGCAAGGTATATCCTTTGGGCTCAGTCCAGTTACAAGTCGCTATAGGGAACGGACGAGAAAAACTTTCAAAGCTATTGACGTTTCTGGTCGTTGACAGTCTATCAACATACAACATCATATTGGATAGAAGAACACTCAATCAATTCTGAATAGTCAATTCGATCTATCATCTCTTGGTCAAATTCCCCACTGATCAGGAATTAGCTATGTTCGGGGTGACCAAATGTCGGCCCGAGAGTGCTACTTTACCTCCCTCAGGGAGTATACACCTAGAGAAGCTTTAAACATTGAAGAAATGAAGGTCAGGGACGAGCAAGATACAAGAAGGGGAGAACTGGCGGAGGATTTAGAAGAAATCTTCATAGATGACTCTAATAAAACAAAAGAACATGAAGGTGAGAGCCCAGCTACCTGAGAAACTCAATAAGCAGCTAAGTCAATTTCAATAAGAACATAAGAATGTTTTGGCGTGGTCAAACAAGGACATGCCTAGAATTGATCCAGCCATCATAGTTCATCATTTGAACATTGATCCGAAATTTAAACCAATTAAACAAAATCAAAGAGTGTTTGCTTAGCAGCGAAATAAGGCTCTTCATGAAAAAGTGTCAAAGTTGAAGGCTGTAGGTTTCATCAGGGAGATTACATACCCTGTGTGGTTAGCCAATGCAGTGATAGTCAAAAAAGAAAATGAAAAATAGAGAATGCACATCGACTTCACTGACCTCAATAAGGCATGCCTTAAGGATAGCTAACCACTACCACGAAACGACCTTTTGGTAGACTCAACTGCAGGTTATGAGATGTTAAGTTTCATGGATGCATTTTTCAGTTACAACTAGATATTGATGCATGTTCCTGACCAGGAGAAGACAACTTTTGTAACTTCTCGCAGCCTATATTGTTATAGGGTTATGCCCTTTGGGGCTAAAGAATGCTGGAGCAACGTATTAATGACTGGTCAATTTGATGTTTGAGAAGTAGATTGGGAAAAATGTGGAAGTCTATGTAGACGACATGCTTGTTAAATGCAAAAAGGCTGAGCAGCACCACAATGATTTAGAAGAAGTATTTTTAGTTCTTCAATGATATTGGATGAAGATTAACCCCATGAAATGCGCCTTCGACGTCTCATCTAGAAAGTTTCTGGGTTCATTGTCAGCCAACGAGAAATAGAAGCCAATCCAGATAAGACTAGGGCAATCGTGGACATGAAACTCCTAGCAATATAAAAGAAGTGTATAGATTGGCGGGGAGGGTAGCAACGCTAAATTATTTTGTGTCAAGAGCAATAGACAAGTGCTCATATTCTTCAAAACCCCAAGGAAGGATTTCGTATGGTTAGAAGAATGCCAACAAGCTTTCTCATATTTGAAAGGATATCTGACCAGACCCCCACTTCTTTCAAACCCCATTCTACATAAAGAACTGTACCTGCATCTAGCGGTCTCTGAAACGATAGTGAGTTTGGCACTAGTCAAGATAGACCAAGGGCTGCAGAAGCCAGTGTATTACACCAGCAGAGCCTTTCGAGGAGCAGAAAATAGGTATCCCAACATGGAAAAGTTGATTTTAGCTCTTGTTATAACATCAAAAAAGCTTATACTGTATTTGTAGGCCTATACCATAGTCCTCCTCATTGATCGCCTGCTTAGAAAGGTTCTACATAGGCCAAAAGCCTAAGGAAGATTGATGCAATGGGCAGTTGAACTAAGCCAGTTCGATGGAGTACAGGCCATGCACAGTACTAAAGGGACAGGTCATAACAGAATTCACTTAAAATGTTCATAATGAGTAACGAAGGCTAAAGGATGGTGAAACGCATGAACAGTACGACATAGTACCTGGACAGTCGCTGGGGGGGAACATGGAAAGTCAATATTGACAGCTCCGCACAAAAGAAGGTGGGAGGAGTGGGGCTGATTCTCACATCCCCTCTGGGAGACTAGATCAAGTCTGCAGTCCAATTGAACTTCCTAGTGACGAACAATGAGGCAGAATATGAATCCCTGTTCTGGGGTCTTAGAGTAGCAAAAGCATGTGGTGCAGATCGAATATTGATCAATACTGATTCACAATTGGTGGTAAACCAGATCAGCAGAACGTATGAGATGCAAGAATACCGGCTCATGTAGTATAAGGTATTAGTGAAAGAACAGCTTGGACGGTTCCAGCATGCGAACCTCCAAAAAGTGCCACGAGAGGATAATAAAGAGGCTGATCAGCTAGCCCAGTTGGCATCCTCAGATGTGGCCATGAAGAAAGATGGAGTCTTGATGGAAACCACAGACCATCCAACTATAACAAACGAGCACAACAAAGAAGAGGTTATACAGATCAGAACCATACTCTGGGCTGAGCCCATCGTAAAATACTTAGAAATTGGAGAGCTCCCAGAAGCCAAGAACGAAGCCAAAAAACTAAAGTCTCGAGCAACAATGTTATTTTAGACGGAACACTCAATAGCAGAGGTATCTCAGCCATATATATATATATATATATATATATATATATATATATGTATATATAGTTAGGGAAATTTATGAAGGA
>JAULJZ010068714.1:0-13178 GCA_032270985.1 Heliamphora pulchella | reverse complement strand
GTATAGTGCATTTGTGACCTAAGGATCATGTTGCCTTGCTCGTGTGGCACGTTGGTGCAACGTTGAGGGTACGCCATGGCGCAAGACAGACTTTAGCACGCGTGTGCATATGAGGAGCACGCCTTGGGCACGAAAGTGACCCTTGGTGTCGAGCGGGGGTATGAGGCACCCCGTAGCTATCTGAGAAGCGCTGCAACGACCCAATCTACATCAGAGCTTATCAGCTAGTCAGGCCTCAAGGCATGATGACGGTGGGACCTCAGTTGGGCAAGTGCCTTGCTCAGGATGAGTTTGGTGCAAGGAAGCTACTGTGCCGTTGAGTTTGCAACTTGGGTCGTCAGGTGGCATCCTGGTTATACGGGACTTCCATGTGGGGAGTTTGTTCCAACTTGACACAGCACGGGCCCTAATTAGAAAAATTTGAAAGACGGGTGATCTAAACACACTCGGATGGTCGAGGAAATGGTGGATTCGGACTTAGTGGAGTTCAAATGCCTCACGGGGATCTATTCCGCTGCGCTAAAAGAGTCGCCCCGTGACACTAAGCAACAGGCACAACCCCAAACATTTTGGACGCATTAGTGAGCACTTGGTGAGTGTCGGCATCTAACACTTCTCTGACATGTACTTGGCACCTTACAGGTGCTTGTGCTTTGTAAGCTTCTCTAAGGGCACACTCTTCCTTCTTGCTCTCTTTCTTCTCTTGTCCTTTGTTGAGATCTTAAGTGGATCATGGTTACTGCCACTGACTCTTAAGTGTTACTTTTTTCAAGGAACCCACAACAAATCATCCAAAAAATATTCTAACTTCAATTAGGTCACACACACACACACACACACACATAAAATATGTATAATGAGAGTAATATGCACCTCCAAGCTTTTGAGCTTCCTTGATGATGTGTAGAGCAAGTGTTGTCTTTCCCGATGCTTCTTGTCCATAAATTTCAACAATCCTCCCCTGCATAGTGAGAACAAATTATTGCATTTTTTTGCATGTGAAACTTAAAATTATACAGTTATGAAACTAATAAGAATACAAAAGGACCTGAATTCAACATAATAATCACAAACAAGCAACTACAATGAAAGTGATGTTGTTAGAAGCTCTAATTGCTTTCTACAGTTCCTAGCATTAAACTTCATTTCTGAAATTACTTGTCCAAGAAAACGGTCTAAAAGTGAAGAAAAGAGTCATGACAAGAATGGCATAATAAATATATTTGCTACGACGTGGCAAGAAAGAGGTCATTTTGAAATAAAAGGTACCAATGCAAACAAAGCTAGATGATAGCGGAAGACAAATAAACTGAAAACACCCCGAATTATCTTACCAACATTAAGGGAGGTAAAAACGGCCCCTTACCAGAACTAATGACAGAGCGCCTTTAGCCAAAGAGGCTGTTCTATCATGCTGACCTCAGCAACCATATCAGCACCAACCCCAGCAAAGTTGACAAATCCAATTTCCCACTAAAGGTAGCAACAAAGAAAAAGGCCAGAGATCGAGAACTAACCCATTCCACCAACATGAGAGATCACCGTCAAGAAATATTTGCCAATTAAATGCAGATGCTTCCTCTAGACCTTCAAAAGGGTACAAGTCTCGGCTTCTATCACAAACCTCCGCATATAGCGAACATAAAAATAGTCTAATACCATCCTTGATGATACCTAACTCAAAGATTGAAGCAGCAACCACCAAATTAAACTTCACTTTCCCAGTAGGAGACGGTGAACTGTAAATGCCAAAGGCTCACGGCACTCAAATTGCTCAAAATAGCATATGATGGCACGCCTTTGAAAGCCTTAGCAACCAAAGCAAAAAAGGGAAGCCAAGAACTGATATCAGTTCTAAACTCCTAAATTCACAATTTCTTGTCTTCATACATGCACGATTGAACGGCTTCAAAGATTGCCACATTAACCCGAACCATGTGATTGTGCAATTTCACAAAATCCTTTCAATGTCGTTACTCTTTATATGGTTCATATGTTGCAAAAGCATTAGAATATGAGTTCTTATTTTTATATAGAAGTGTTTGCCTCCTCCCTAAGATAGCACCGTGGAGAGGCAGCCCCTATGTTGTTTATCTAGCTAGCTTTACTTCATAGCTCTCAAATTATGGCCCTGTTTGGGTGGTTGGCTTATTGGCTTATTTTCTTATTAGCAAATAAGCCAAAACACAAATAAGCATGGTCGTTTGGATTACTATTGGCTTATTTGCTTATTTGGCTTATAAGCCACTTCGTTTGGCTTATAAGCCAACTTATTTTGGCTTATTTGCTCACCCAAACCAAGCTTGTTTGGCTTATTTGACTTATTTGCTTTTTTGCTTTTTTTTTTTGTTTTTGGCTTATTTGGTTACCTAAACGACGTGGCTTATTTTTTGGCTTATAAGCCAAATAAGCCATAAGCCAAATTACCCAAACGGAGCCTATATTTGTGAGAGCTCCTTCAATTTCGGATACCTTTTTTTTTTTTTTGGAAAGTTAATGTGGGACCTTTAAACTGAAAAGGCATTCTCATAAAATGCATAAAGTGCTGAACTGAAGATGAACAAGTCACACGAATGATGATAAAAGTTGCAGAAATTGTTAAACTACAATCTAATTTGGAATAGAAATCCCCCATCCAAAGACTTATGCAAACTATTAACCGTTCTTAGGAAGTGTAATATTCTTGGTATTCAAAGAATCATTCATATATCTTGTTAGAAAATTAAATAAGAAATTAAATGAAGCTAGTATAAAAGGGGTTGTGCTCTTAGCGTATTGTAATCAGAATTGAAGAATACCTAGTTTAGAGTTTAGCTTCTAACATGTGAATTACCCTCTTTCAAGGCTTTTCCTAGACTTCTATTTAGAAATCTTGGCTCCAATGGTGTTTAGAGTTTTAGCAATCATTACTTGCAAATGAAGGTATAATTTTCTTTCTCTTGATTGCCTCAAGTGGTATCAGACCCTACTTGATCAGATATGTTTTTGCAGACCATAAAACAATTTGTAAATGAATTTGGAATTAAAGAGGTAGCATATGTGATGTTGCTGAAAGGAATTAAAGGAGAACGTAAGGTAATTCAAGATGAAATTGGGGCATTGTTGGAAGACTGTACCTGCTGATTTACCTAGTAGATTACCTCCAAAATGAAGTAGATAGCGCCATATTGATTAACTACCGGGAGCTAACCTACCAAACCTACCTGCAAAGTGTTGGAAGACTGTCCGTTCTGATTTGCCTAGGTGTAACAGAGTATATGTAAGTTATGTAATTGAGGAAGATTTTGGCTAACAAGGGAGGATGGGTTTATTTTGTAGTAGTGGAGGTTGTTGTAATGAAAGTTCTTTTTGCAATGAACTGAACTTGTAATGATCATCAATGGAATTGTAATTGATCTGAACTTGGCATAGTTCTATCAGTAGTTGAAGAACAACACTTTGTAACATAAAAATACCATTCATTACAAAAATATACCATTGTTCATAACATAACCAATTCATTACAAATGCATACCATTCATAACATCACAAATCCATTCATTACAAAATAGAACCATTGTTCATAATACCAGCTAGGTGGTTTACAATCCAAAAGAAGACTCTAGTCACTTCTCAGTACCACTGGATTCACATGCTCATGTCCTTTAGAAGTCTGGCATGGTTGAGTAGGTTGTTGTCCCATGCTTCCTTGCTTCCGATCCCAGCCACAACCGGAACAAGTTATGCACAGAACAAGTTAGCAGACGCATGTTAGCAAACTTGAAAAATACATTTTGCTGGTCAGTGATGAAAGTTCACCCGTGCTCTCTCATATCACCAATGGCTTCAAGCAAATTGGCCGAGTCCAAGTATCCTTGTTTTATTTCTCTGCCACAGCGTAAGCTATTGGATACATATTATTTCCATAACATCCAACAAATCCAAAGAGTTAGCCTTGGCAAGGGCCTTTCAAGTGACAGGCATCAAAACCAATCAAGGGCTTTATCCCTTCCAGTAAAACCTTTTTGACAGCATCCAGGCACACAAACAGTCTCTGCAATATTGGTTGAACCTCTAGCCGAGGCCTCCATACCTGCATGACTACATGGGACCCTTCATTTGTTCTTCTTTGTTCAGCACAGTAATCTCATAGCTTGTTGTATTGGTGTGCCTCTGTTCCTTGTATCTATAGTATTTCATATTTGACACGTGGACAGCATAACCATCCCTTGTAGTATCCTTAAACTCCCTGATGAAGTTACTGGCCTATTCTTGTAGTATCTACAACAAGAGTGAGTAGGGATGAATGTATTGATTTGTAGTGTATATTCCCCAATTCTCTTTCATCATACAATTTCCAATCACATTCCTTACTGCAATTAGCTTGCACCTTCCATGACTCACTCTTAGTGGACTTGACATCAAATCCTCCCTTAACCGCATATTCCCTTATAGCCTCTTTAAACTTAGAAGCATTAGAAAACATCCCGATTTGAAATTTAGGGTTTCCATCTCAACCTCATGTCTAAATTGTGGAAAATCATACCTCCCATTGTCAGTTCTTCATCTGAATTGTCCTCATCTTGCAACCCAATTAGTTTCCATTATACATCTAACTCATCCACATAATCATGAAAGGCCCAGTCATCTTCCCAAGTCATCCTTGCTACTACTGTCTACAAAGCCATTGTCCCAGGAATCATCATCATTATCGCCTTCGTTATTGGTCTCATTAATCACAGGAACATCACTATGTAACAACACCTCACGAGGAATATCAACTCCATATCCACTATAATGCTCTACAAATAACTCTATTGTACTAATTGGACCAATCACCAATACATGAAATCATGTCCAAGAAATCCTGATCATTGCTCAACCAGGTCTTGCTTAAGAGTTAGGAACTCTATAGAAGAAAACTTTCACATTCTTCACTCCTAGTTTATTTAGAATACCCTCTATTTCTACGGTTGAGAACTTGAGAGCCAATCCAAATCAATGTCATCAACTACATCAACTTTTCCCCCTACATAAATCCTAATAGGACTTTCAATAAGGTACCAAAGTGATGGAAAAACAGTGTTATATACATATCCTCTATGATTACATAAAACAAAGGATTTTGGTCAAATAATTCAAAAAAAAAAACATATACAAACATTCAACACGTGGGACCACACACGAAACACAATCAGCAAAAGTATGGATTTGTCAATGAAGCACATACATTCAACACATGGGACCACATACGAAACACAGTTCGAAAACCCTAGGTTTGAAAACCATACACAAAACCCTAGTATCAAAAAATCATACCAAGAATTAAAATCATCAATTCGAAAATATCGTAAATTGCAGGTATTGAATTTGTACCTACTTTTCCTCTTTAGTGTCGGACTTCCTTTGCAAAGATGACCTATCAAGCTTGAACGATTTAAGAAATCAGTCATGAACTTCTTCACCCTTCTCAAAGATCATTTAGAACTCGCATTATGTTAATCAAAATAGTTTGGGGTTGTTCTTGTGAAGCTTTTCTTGTCAAGCGGTTTGTGTTAAGGCTCTAGAGCAGAAGACGTGAGCAAACCACGTCTAACTTTACGCCTTCTAACGTCCCCGTTAAGTTCTCTTACGAAGATGGATGCGGTGGGACACATTGTAACCCGATTTAAAGAAAAGGGTTTTAATTGAAATAATTTAAATATCAAGGTTCGATTTGGGAATCGAGCCATATTCTGGGGGTTTAAAATGTAATTTTCCATGTATATTAATATATAAAGAGAGCACCATTTGGTGTCTATCCAAAACTGGAGTTTTGTCAATTTTTAAATCTCAAAAATGTCTTATAACAATTATTTATTTCGTAAGTTACGTGTATTTAATCATTATTAACTATAGGAGCATAAACGTAAAATAATAACATGACACCTCTTCTACAACTGCAAATCACTTCCTAAATACATCCCCTATAGTTATTAGAGAAAAACAATTTTCGTTAATTTACTGATCCCTCTTCCCGAATTTATTATTTGTTAATTTCCTAGCTTAGTGTGAGATAGAGATAGGAATATCTTAACAACAAATAAATTAATGAATGAAAGTGGATGAAATGGAATTGAACCCCATTAAGCCACCTCCCAAATATGTAGGCAGACTAACAAAAGGAAGGGGAAAAAAAAACTAGCTTGACAATGTTGATACTTCTTGTTGTTTCCCTCATCTTCTTCTCGACTCTCTGCCAACTGAGATGTGGATACATACAAGTAATATGTTTTTTCCCCAATTTTCTGTTCATTTTTTGGCCACCATGGATCACTAGGAAATTCACCCACTTTCACACACATATGTACAACAAAAAGTAACAATAGCACAAACTGACTTTATGGTTCCCTGTCTTTCACACCAGAACCTTCTCACCTATCATGAAGATTCTTCCAGCTCGACAAACGGCCATCATCAAAGAGAGCAAGGGAGACAACAAGTAGCGGCTGGGGGAGGCTTTGATGCGTGAGGGTGTTCAGCAACTAACAGTTATGGCTGTGATGATGGTGTATGCCGGCAGGAAGGCAGGGCGAGACGAGAGAATGGACAAACTCAATTGATTCTAGGGTTGTGCATTGATGCGAGGAGGAACGGAGGGCAATAATTTGAATGTCTTTGCGTGTGAAAGCCAAAAAATGAAGTAATTTTTTTTTTCATGTGCAATACTATATAAAACAATCTCCACTCCTGAAGCGTCAACCATTCCCATAAAGCACAATCTCATTTTTCAAATCTAATGAAAGTTAATTCTTGAAACACTAAAAGCAATTGACAATTTCTGAATTTGCTGATAATTTCTATAACAGTTACATACTTACATTAGTGTTTCTGTAATTTTACTGATTTATTTATGAATTGACCATTTGATGACTGACCAGACAAGTTGGATGACAATGCAAAGAACTAAAACTTGAAAGATACACACTACAACACTTATAATCCCCGTGTTTTTGTCCTTATGCAAGAGAAGGATGGGAATAAAATCCATGTATTGTTTTTTGATCATTTTTATTACTGTGTTATGAGATCTCTCTATTATTTAGTTTTATTTAAAAAAACAATTGCTTCATTTGTTTATTATCTATAGTATTTTTTTAAAGGAGAATTCAATTTAGTGTGATTTCATTTGATAGTGATTCCCTAAATATTGCGCATGCGTTGCGTGTGCCCAGTCTCTAATATATAACTCTCTGTGTGTGTGTGTGTGTGTGTGTGTGTGTGTGTAATGAACAAGGGATATCTTTCTGAAAACTAAAAGATTAGACAACTACCATTTAATTCTACCCACCATAGGAGTAGTACGAAGCATTCATAACCGAACAGAAGGAAACCAGAGCATGACTGGATCTAAGGTATCCATCCAATTACAGCAGCCTGGGCACAGAGAACAATACATGTCAACACCTAAGGGTCGGATAACCCGATGATCTTATTATCATCATGGAATGCAAGAACAAGAGGGAGCCAATTTACTCCAATGGAACAGCCCTTAATTTGTTTAGCAGGTCAATCAACAATGTCATGCATGAGAATTTTGCCTTTGTTATGCTTTTACTACCACAAATAGTTGCAGTGTACTGGCAAGTTGGCAACATACAGAACATGTGGCACAAGGAAAGAATAGCTTTTCAGGAAGTCACCTTTGGTAATCCTCCAATCCCGAGAGCTAGGTCAAGCTTTAATGAGCCTGTAGATATCACAGGTAAACGTCTTGAACCAAAGAACCGCTGCAAAGACAACATAGACTCTCTGCCAAAATCGCCTGCTAGCCTTGACAAAGCCAGACGAAGTGCAGTATCTTTTTCCTTTGCTCTAACTTCATTACGAGGTTCATCGTATTCAGATTCTGACACCTCACCTTGAAACAATAGAATTAATTTTATAAAAATCATGAGCTTCACCAAATAATAGAAAGAACAAGGTGAGCCCAGTTGATAGTTTTGACATAGCATTCAGTATTAATAAAATTTGTGTGAAGTGTACATGGATGATTTTGGCATCAATTAATCGTAATTAGATCAACTAAAGTGGCATCAAGTGTATTTGTTAAAAATTATAATTCAACTTTTAACTTATGACTCAGGCAAAAAAATTGGAGAAATTTAAACATATATGTTTATAGCTTTTTACTTGTAACTTCTGATTCTAAATTAACATACACAATTCTGCTACTTGAAGTTATAAGTTTACAAACTATAACAAACATATATGGTTGAAGTTATAATCCCATAATTTTGGGTACGATCAAACACCCTCTCAGTTTCTTTTCTCACAAAAAGGAAAAAAAAAAAAACTCTTAAATCATGTTTGATTATACCTAAGAGACATCCTAAACTTTACATTATAACAAAACCATTAACTTGCATGTTAGCATGACATATGCTTCCCATTCATGCATTTAAACTTTCAATCAATGAACATTCATCGATAGAATCAGTCTCTTTCTTCTCCTTTACAATCCTTTATCAGTTAATCACCATCCTTTGGAACAAGTCATGTGGACTTGATAGTCCCCCGTCCAATTACTAAACCAGACCAAACAGCAACAAAATATCCGAATATAAAACGTATAAAGCAACTCTTACAAATGGATAGGATTCGAAAGATTCAACGATTCAACCCTTGCTTGGCATCTCTAAAAAGCTGATTTTTTTGCCCATAAAAGAAACTTTTAAGCTATAATATTTGACATCTCTAAAAAATCTACTAATTTTTTTTTCTTTAAAATAAAAATTGTCTATACACATCCTAAGTACTGTAACTTTTTTTGTATGAAATAACTACAAGTCTATAATACAATGATTAAAAAGTTAGCTCTAATTCAAACAATAAAACAAAAAAACAATAGTATCTGTATCCCAAACCGTACAATTTTAAAAGCAAAAAAATAGAATATTTGACATTTAGGCTCCGTTCGTTTCAACGTAAAATATTTTTTTACTAAAATATTTTTTATGTAAAATATTTCTATAAAAAAAAGTATTTTTTCAATTTTATTTTCTAGTGTTCGATTGACGCATGAAAATATTTTCAAAATAAATTTTTTTATTGTTGGATTAAAACAAGATATTTTCCACAACAAAGTTATGGCAAATATCTGGATTTGTCCCGATGCCTCGTGGAGCTTTGTTATTGTTTGGGACAGCTTTTCCTGTGACTTTTTTTTTCATCTTTTCAAATTTTTTTAATTCTTTTGGTCTAGATTTTTTTACTTTTTCGATTCTTCATGGTAAAACAAATATAAAAGTATAGCCGTTTTATCAAGAGTTGAAAAAAGTTCACTAAAAATAAAAAAAATAAAAAAAGTCTTAAAAAAATCTTTAAAGTGGCTTTTTGAGGCTTTTTTCGTCTTATATGAATTTTTTCATTTTTTGGTTTTTTTTTTCTGATTTCTCGTAATGAGAGAAATTTAAAAAGTGTCATTAAACGCAAAAAAAAACTCACTAAAGACAAAAAAAGGCCTTAAAGTAGCTTTTTAAGACTTTTTTCGTCTTATATGAATTTTTTTTAATTATTTTTGTTATTTTTTTATTTTTCTAATTTTTCATAATTAGGAAAATCTAAAAAGTATCATTATTTGAACTAACGTAACAAAAAATCACTAAAGAAGAAAAAAAGGCACGTAATAAAGTCTTAGAAAAGCTATATCAAATAATAGTCACCACCGTCGTTGGTTTATATATTTTCGTTTTAGAAATTGATACAAAAAAATCTAAAAATCAGAGAAGGGCTAAACTCAAGACGCGTCTCTTAAGAAAACGAAAAACAACTTACCAATTTATTTAAAGAAAAACAATTTCATATTATGACGTAAATTATTTTACTTAAAAATTATTTTACTTACTTTTGTTAACAGAATAGTAAAAAATAGGTAAAATATTTTACGTGAAAATGAAAGGAGCCTTAAAAAAACCTACCTTAAATAAATTATCTCAAACTATCTAACTTAGAGAAAAAGCAAACACCTAAAAGCAAAACTTTTTAAACATAAACATCGCAAACAGGGACTCAATCACACCAGAAACGTGTACAAAAAGAGGCTTTAAAAGTTATATTACTCGGAATCAGAAAATGGTTACGAAAAAACCAGGTCCCTCAATAGGATTTAACGAAATTGTTTCAAGTAATTAACAGTTTCAAACACATATGTGCTCGTTAATACCTGCAGAAGAGACACAACGGCATTGAGTTCCACCAAAACTGATTGCATCTTTTCTTCTTCTCTGAGAAAAACAAGAAGAATGTCGCAGAAACACTGCTTTTAGGTAACACAGAGCAGAACAATACCAGCATTCGACTACGTGCACAGATTTAAAACAAAAAACCAAACACGGATCACTGATTCTTATCAGTAAGAACATGCTTTGTTTAGAAAAACAAAAATAACCCATGTTCTTACCGGTAAAAAAAACACTAATTTGCGATTGACATAGAAAAATAAAAATAGCCCATGTTCTTATTAATTTGTGATTGAAAATCTGTGTGCTTTAGACTTTTTCATCAAGTTATAAAGCGGAAGGAGATAGAGAGAGAGAGAGAGAGAGACCTGAAGTTGGGAGGAGAAGAGGAAAGAGAATCGGCGAGGTATTCCGGACGGACTGAAGCGAATGGAAGGAAGAAATGGAGGTCTGAGAGAGACCATTATTAGGTTGGCAAGTCCCACAGGTACGTCCCCGTTTTTTGAAGTGCAAGTGCCCTTTCTCTGTTTTTCTTTTCTTTTCTTTTCTTTTCTTTTATTCAAAATCCACCTTTTGGGCTACTTAAAAATTATTTTTTAAAATTAAAAATCATTTTTAAAATTATTTTGTTTGGTTTTTCTAAAAAATCAATTAATTTTTTTATTTTTTTAAGGAAAAAAATATATACACATTTTATACATTCTAATTTTCTTAATAAAAATAAATATAATATTTTTAATTAAAAAATCAATTATGCCTTCGATAATAAAAATAGATCGTGTCAATATTACAAACACTATAATTTAAAATAAAAAATAAAAATATATTAAATATTTTAATAATAAATAAATAAATAAATAAAACAACCCTAAAAAAATTTCCAAACACTAAGGACTTAGCTTTCGTTTGGATGAAAAAATGTAGAGGGAAAGTGAAATGTTGAGAAGAGAAAAGTTAGTTAAGAAAGGAATCATAAATAGATAAAATGTCAAAAGGGAAAAATAATTCAATTTTAAGAGAATTTTTCCCTCCAAATTGGGAGAAAACCGAAAAGAAGCAGAATGATAAATAAAATTTTTTATAATGTTAATTATAATCCTTTGTGACTATACTAAGAGTAACCAATTCAAACTAATATAAAAAATATTATAAAAAGTGTATAAGTACTAAGCATTTTTCTTTCTCTTATTAATTACTATCAAGCAAACAAGATAAGAGAAATAACAATATTTTTCACTCTTGAATAATCAATTAAGAAGATGAATAACCCCACTCTTTTCCTTATCTTTTTTTTTATCGTAACTAATATTTGTCATCACTCTCCCTCATTTCAATCTAAACGAAAACTTAATGAATTAGTTACTACAAATGATAGTGTATTTACACGATTATTAAACCAATAATTCGGTCACCTCACTCAACTTGTAAAGGCACGTTTTGTATGCCCTAACAATCCAAGTTTCTTAGAAAGAGTTAAGTTTTTATTTAGCATTCATTTTTAGGTAAGTGTGGTCCATCTCAATCATTTTTTTTGGCGTAATTCTGTCAATCATATTTTCATAATTAAAACTTTTTATCTTTTAGTTCTTATTTTTTCAATATTTGTTAAAGTACTTAACAATATTCGACGAGTTTAATTTTTTTTGAATTTTTCTAGTCATAAAGATCTAAAAAGGTAAAAAAACATAACAATAACAACAACAACAAAAAACAAATAAGCCAAAGGCACATTAGACATTTTAATATACCAAAAATAAAATAAATTGTACCAAAATCCTAAACATTATAATTTAAAAACAAGAAATAATAGCATATTAGACATTTTAATAAAAAGCTAAAAAGCAAATAACCTACTATTAAAATTTATCCCAAACAATCTAGTTTTTTTCTTCTTTTTTTTTCTAAAAAATCTAAACTTTTTTAAAAGTCGAGTTTTTTAGACATTCTAAATAGTGCCTTAATTATTTTAGAAAAAAGTAGAGAAGAAAAAGTAGTGCTTCATATAATTTTTTTTTTAAGATACCTTTTTTGCCCTTAAAATATCTTATATATTTCTATTTTTTACTTTTAAATTGTAGTGCTTAGGATGTTAGCATAGAATTGTTAATTATTAAGAGTAGAATTAACCTTTTCATTATGAATATTATAGTCATTTTACTAAAAAAAATTAATATGTTTGAGATGTGTATAATATTTTTTTCTTTTAAGAAAAAAAAGTTGATTTTTGTAGATTCCCATGAGTATTTTTAAAATAATGCAGGTCATGCCACTCCCAATATATCAGTGACTCGGGTTGAGTCACTCGAGTCATGCTACGTAGCTTATTTATAATATAGAAGGGGTTTAAAATGGCTATATTTCTTTAGACAAATTCCCTACATGAAGGTGTAAAAACTACCATCCCTAGACCTTGGAAAGTCTGGTGATTGAGTTGAGTAACTTGAACAAAATGAGACAAATTCATACCGAATCAAATGTCTAATTAACTTAGTGATGTTGGAATCTATGAATTCATTTGCCATTGAATTCCATAATTCAATTGCAGAATTCAATTGCAATTGAATTGGCCATTCAATTGGCAATTGAATCCTGAAAATCAATAGCCATGAGTGACTATTGATTTTCCTGTAACCTCCTCCCTGATGGAAGGGTTATATACACTGTCAGCCTAAGGGGAATAGGGACAGACGAAAAAGAGGAGGAAACAGAAGAGAGGCAGAGAAGACGAACAGACGAAACAGCAGCAGAGATGAGAAAAGAGAGATACAATCCTCATGTTATAGTGCAAACTGTAAGAGAGAGAAAGACAGGTGGAGTACGTTCGTAGCCGATCCTTGGTGGTGTTCCAGAGATCGTGAAGGAGTTTTATCCTGGGAGAGTGACGCCGGTGGAATACCTACAGCACCCTCGGTAGGCGGCGAATCATTCTTAAGGAAACTGCGATTGCAGGACTCGGTTTGCAAATTCCATTCGTGTTGT
>JAULJZ010068693.1:0-13178 GCA_032270985.1 Heliamphora pulchella | reverse complement strand
CTCGGTTTGCAAATTCCATTTATGTTATTTCATTTCCTGTAATTTCAGATTATTTTAATTTGTTGAAAGTAAATAAATATGTATTTTCTGAATTCCCGAGCATGTATTTATTTTGGCGTTGGATATTCTCCTAAAACGACAACAGGTATTCGTTGTAGTTGAAATTACGAAAGAAAATTTATTATACATAATTGAAGCCAAAAGAATGAAAATAAAGTTTGTCAAAAAAATATTAATTTTTCAATTTTTTTGGCTTCTAAGCCAAAAGAATATGGCAAAGTTTGCGATAAATACGCTCATACAAATTTTTAGAATTTGAAACCTGTGTTTAGAAGTTTTATCAGTAATTTTGGAGTACCATGTGTCTTTTTTCCACGTAACATTCCTATCCAATGACAAAATAAAAAATACTTCAGATGAGATAATATATATTCTTGGTGAGGACTCTTTATGGCAGGTTATAGGCACCTATGTACGCGTTGCTATACGCATAAGTCAAGAGGTTAAGAAGAAACTTTCACTTTCTTAAGTGTCTTTTACGAACTTATCTACCTTTGGAGTTTCGGGTGAAATAATATTGACTCACACTTATTCGAAGATAAGTATAATATACGTTGTGTATCGAATTTTTTTATTTATTAAAAACATTCATATATAACTAATACCACATGGGAACTCATCTACCTTTGGAGTTTTGGCTGAAATAATATTGACTCACACTTGTTGGAAGATAAGTATAACATATGTTGTGTATCGAATTTTTTTATTTATTAAAAAAATTAATATATAACTAATACCACATTATACTTCAAAAATATCTAATAATATTCCTTGACACACCTCCAAAGTCCACCCTTACTAATTCATTTGATTTTTTTGGTGATTCTATTACTTAGTAACACAATTTAAGCACAACGTGCAAGAATAGAATTTACTTGCCATAAAAGAACACAACTCTTCTTTAATTAACACTATATTTGTTAAAATGTTTGCTACAAAAGTCCACTAACTGTTTTACAATTCTTTTCTTTAGTATTCACAAAAAAACTATCGAAATGCAGCAACAATATTAAAAATAGAAAAAAAATCTTTTGCAAAATATTGAAATTATTAAACAAAATCAGAATAATCAAAAATTCTTTTCTTTCTTTTTGTTTTGTTCCCCTTGCACATTGAAATGTGAATGCATTTCCAAACTCGGAAGCTCATGCACATGTGAGACAGTTAGAATGAGATATAGATAATAAGAGAATGTTAAAAGAGGAGAAGGGAGAAAAAAGAAAAAAATAGAGATAATAAAAAAGAGAGAGATTGTAGGAGAGAGAATATTAGAGAGAGAAAAAAAGTGAAATAGGTTGAAGAAAGAGAGAGAATAAAAAATAAAAAAAAATATTTAGTTAGCATTTTTAAATTCCATAAATTTGTTATATATATATATATTCTTAAAATCTTCTTATCAAGATCAATAAAATAATATCTATATTATTATATTGAACAAAAAATAAAAAATAATAAATAGAATTTTCTCATATATATGTACAAAAAAGTGAGAACTTTAATATTTTCACAAATGAGAAATGAAACTTTTTTTTTTATTTTTTAAACTAGAAAATCTTATAAAATGACAAATTTCTAATTTTCACTAAATTATGTTAAGGTCTTATTTTTTTAAGTATGATATGTCTTATTTTTTTTAACATTAACTAGTCGAAAATAAGTGTAGATTTGGGAAGTCTCATTTAAAAAATGAGAAATATTTTACTGAAAATGATAATTATTTTTTTATTTTTTAAATTGAAGAATTTGTCATTTTCTTATTAAGGGCTCAGATGGAAATTAGGTTAAAAGCTAATTTTTTTTTTTAGCCAAAAAATTAAATTGAGTTCAAAGTTGGATATTTAGTAACTTGGCTTTTTTGAAATTAGTTGTTTGGGTAAAAAGTTAGTTTTTTTACTTTTTGTTCAAATTAGATGTTAGTCCAAGGGTTTTTTATTTTCATTTTGATGATTTTCATAATTTATTTTTTAAGAATAAATGTATTTAAAATAATAATATTTTATATTTTCAAAATAAAAGTGTTAACACATTTTGAACAATTAAGTTGACACCTTTAACCAAAAGAAATGACTTATATCTCTAAAGGATTAAAACACTTATATATTCTTAAATGAGAATATTTTGTATTGAACTTAATTGAAAATTAAATTAAACACTTTTAAAGCAAATTATACTTGAAGCATATCATGTATGTCAACACCTATAGAACAAATGATTTAACACCCTAACAGTTTTTATAAAGTTGCTTTCAGGTATCAAAACTTAGTATCGACATAAATAAGTTTTGTATCAATACAAAAGAATCGTAACTCTTAGGACTCAAAATGAGTCGACACAAATAAGTTTTGTGTCGACACAAAAGTGATCCTCACTTTTGGTATCCAGAATTTTGGGTTGACACAAATGAAAATTGTGTCGACACAAAATAACCGAGACCACCTGCAGATTTTGATTGTCAACACAAAGTTGAAGATGAGTCGACACAAAAGTCCCAAGGCCACCTGAAGAATTTTGGTGTCGACACCAAAATCCAAATGTGTCGACACAAATATACCGAAATTTCCTGCAGAATTTAGTGTCGACACCAAAGACAAGTTGAGTCGACACAAAGTGCCTCCTCCGGATGCTGAAGTTTCAAACGAGTTGACATCAGATCCAAATGTGTCGACATTGTTCTGTTGGTGAGAAAGCTTGCAGAAATTTTGTCAACCCCTTAGAAAAAATGTGTCGACCCAACCATTTAAAAGACCTTCTTTAGACATTTTGTGTCAACACCAAAGGTAGTTGTGTCGAACCAGCGACGGAATTTCAAATTCGTGGCTGACCACAACGGTTGAATTTTTGGCATTTATTGCTCTCACCTACCTCCAACGGTCATGAATGCACAAGAGCTTATTTAAAGAGTAACTTCTCAGTATTTACTCAAACTGGAGAATTACATTTATTGTTCTATTGCTTGAATCAAACTCAGAATTCTCAAGCTCTCATTTATTTGTTAATCTCCAGCTCTTGCTCTTCATCTCTCTTTACTTTTTTATTTATTGTAATTTTTTTCTGTAGAGAGAGTGAGTGTTTCAGATCAATACACTTCATTTATTGTTTTTCATAAGATCTTCTTGAAGTTGTGTTAGGTTTTTGAATGCGCCTATAAACATTCAGTTTACTCAAGCGAAATCTTGAAGTTGTAAAGGCTTGAAATATGTTCGTAAAACATTTTATATAGTGAAAATACTTGAGCGAGAACTTGAGGAATTGATGTAGGTTTGGAAAAAGCCAAACAACTATAAAATCTTTAGTGTCTGGTTTAATTTCTCTATCCCTAACCTCTTTAATATTTGCACTACTGTAATATTTGATTATCTATCTTTAACTGATTGTAATATTAAAAAATTTTCAAAAAAGTTTTTAAATTGTTATTTATCTTTAAAAATCCCAATTCACCTCCATCTTGGATTGCCTAGAACTAATATTAGACAATACCCTTCTATATATTTAATATTAACAATTATATATAGTTGGTAGTGATAGTAAATAAGATCCTTCTATATATTTGATATTAATAATTATATATAATTGGTAGTGGTAGTAAATAAGTTATGAACAAGGAGTATTATTGTATTTTAAAAATTGTAGGAGTTTGGATAAAATATTCTGGTAGTTCGTGTTTTGATTTGACTTTTTTGATTTTTTTTTTGCCAAACTGACAATTTTGATTTTTTTGCATTTTTAGCTAAAAGCTAAAAAGCTAAAAAGCTAAAAAGCCAAAGTTGCCAATAGGCCTAAATATAATGAGAACTTTTTTTTTTCTTTCTATTTTATGACTAATTAATGTCTAAAAATTAGATAAAGTTTACAATATATTAAAATTTTTATTTCATTTGCTTCCCCACTGTGATTTGTTCCATTATTCATTTATTAGTTTAAATATATAAAATTTACCATTCCTCATTTATGCAAAATGAGAAAATTAACACTTTATTGGAAAAATGAGAATTTTTTATTTTATTTTTTAAAAAATTTCATATTCAATATAGATCTTCTATTATTTTATTGTTAAAACGAGAATTTTCATTTTATTTTTTAAAAATTTCATATTTAATATAAATCTTGTTTTATAGATTTTTATGATAAGTTTCTAAAAATAAAAATATTGCTAAATATGAATACATATTCTGACAGTTATATAATTTTAAATTTTAAAAATATAATTAATTGCATAAAGGTGCTTTCTTTCTCTTTTTTAATACTCTCTCCATCTCTCTTTCTTCTTTTACTCTCTCTCTCTCCTATGTTCTCGATAATGGTATTTTAGAACTTTAGCATTGAAATGAAACTTATATGAATATAATTTTTAAAATAGAACTTAACTCCAAACAAGTTGAAAATATGGGATCTTTCACAAAATGTTCCTTATTTATTTTATATGTAGCAGTGTGGAATGGCATGAATCGTTGATCATTCCAGATTAGAGATGGCAATTTCTCTTGTCCAGCCATATCCCTACACGTTCCCATCCAATTATGTATAGGTTTTTTCCTGCTCTGATAACAAATGGGGTGAGGATGTTATTAGTTTGCTTCTCCCACCCCATTTTCCTCTATTGTGCCCCTGATTATATTAAATAAATATTTTTAAAATATAAATATATGCATAAAATATATATATTTTAAATATAATAAGTCTAAAACATTACAATATGTTATTTATCTCTAATTTTTTTTCTCCATTTAGTTATATTGATTCATCCACTACAATTTTTTATTTATTTTATTATCTATAATTCTTATTAATATCACTATCTTAAAATTTAAAAATTATTTTCAAAATCTCCCCATGCACCCTCGTCTCGTTCCCCCTTAATCAAATAGGGGGATTGGAATGGAGGAGCTCATTCTTGCCCCATTTTCATATCTTTGTTCTAAATTTAGAGAATAATCACAACTAATAAAAAATTTAACCAATAACAAATAATAATAAAATGCTCGTGATTTTTTACGTGAAATATCCCAAATTGAGTAAAAAAAATAGTATCATTCCAAATTCAGGTAAATCAAGCATTTTAACAATGAACCATTATAAAAACTAACTTTTTAACTCTGTTGAAGTTACAACCTAAACGACTTAAATTGAACTTGTCGAATTCATGTACAGCGATCTATCTCTTAATCACCGCAATATATTCACAATTTTTTCTACTGACGAACTGAAGGCAATCTCATGAATCCACAAAAATATTTAGAATGATTATATTCGTTGCGCTCAGAAAATATGAAAGAATTAATCTTCAATTTATTTATACCATATCGTATCTCTCTATTTGTGTTCGAATATGACCTCATGTTTATAATAAGATCTAGCTACCGAACATTTTTAGCTAAAATTGAATTATTAAAAAAATTAAATGATCAAAATACTGATTTTTAGAACCCATCGGTGAGCCAATAAAGGTGGTTCCACCTTTATCTTCCAGCTATATCCTTTATATAAATAAAACAGCTACTCTCAGAAGTCAACAATTGAGCTATATCCTTTACTGCCTTAGCTATTTTGCTTTTGGCAAATTATAAGAGAGTGATTATTCGGTAGTTCCGGATCGAGCACTAAGTGACGTTGTTAATGTGTGTTTTTATTTAATTATATAACAAAAAAATATTTTGCGTGAAACAGTATGAGTTCACTTTTGTTAGGTAGATAGAAAATAAAATAATTATTCGATACTATTAGATTACTACGTGACAAGTTAATTAAATGGTACTCTCACCTAATACGGTGGTAACAAACTTTATGGTAGGGACACTTTATGGTAGGGACATGCATGATAACTTACCATTTTTGAGTAGTTAGTAGATAAAGGGCGACCCACATTTTCTATGTTGTTATCATTTATTTGTCGAGAGTATCATATGGTGCCATCACCTACATGGTACTCCGAGAGTACCTAATAATTTTGCTAGGAGATAAAAGTGATCCAACTTAGTGTGCATCGTACATTCTTATTTTTCGAAAGTACCACGTAAACAATACTACATAATACTATGTACTTAATAATTTTTTATCATAAGGTGCTTTCGGAATACTAAATGAATTGCTCTTATCTCTCATCCACCTAATAAATGTGTGTCAACAATATCATATCTGAAGTATTATTGGCTATGTAACTTAGTAAAAATACAATATAAATAATATTATATATATGGTAATCCGAAACTACCGAATAATTACCAAGACTTTCTCGCCCAAAGTAACATTTTGGCACGGAACACATTGCTTGAGAAGCTTGCTGACTCCATGACGTTTTTTATTGGCCCACTTTCTATGCTTATTACACGAAATTTAAAGGAGGAAGAAGTCTTTGGCTGGAACTGTCTATTCTTTAAAGATTGCAACCACATATTAAAAACTTCTTGTTGTACCCAAAGCTGATTCAACTTATACATTGAAACATTTAAATTCAAATAAATTCTAGTTTTAACAGGAATCAAACTTTGGACTTTTAAAAAAAGTAAATAGAGCTCAAAATATCAAAAACAATTTAAATTAGATTTGCATAAGAAATAGTTAATCAATTAACTTCAAAACGTAACATTCTTCCATTTGACAATATTGTGTGAGAAAATACATATATGAACAAGTCAAATAATCTTAATTAACCCACCCAGCGGTTTAAGGTCGTTGCGGGGACCAGCCGTAAACTCGGAGGTTTTGTGTTCAACTCTCGCTGAAAGCGCCCTAGTTTAACCGATAACTGTGGTTTGCGAGTGATTGCAGGTATTCGGAGGTTTACGCTTTAGGGGTGGGTCCAAAAAGTCTTGCCTTGAGGTGGTTCATTCGTCATAAAAAAATAAAATAAATAAATAATAATAATAATAATCTTAAGAATTTAAAAACTTGAGTATTTGAATTGTAAATCTGCATGCTGAAAAACTAACACTAAAAATAACAAGTGAAAATATGTGGCATAAGCACTAAAATATTCAAATAATAAAAAACAACCTATAACTACGTACGATTTTTTATCTCACTTACACAAAGATCTCTCACCCTTTTATCACCAATTAAAAAACACAAATTAAGAATAAGATAGGTACTCATAAAATAGATAACAGAACAAACATGCACAAACATGCTAAGATAAATTTTGTAAAAAAAAAATTATCAGTAAAAGGAGAAAATTTATATCCACCACCCAAACAAAAATAACATTAGTGTTGGGCTAGGTGTCTTATATTTTATTGGGTCCGTATTTATTATATTATTATTGGCCTATATGTAATTGGATTTTGGTGGTATTAGGAGCCCCACTAAAAATTCATTATGTATAAAATTATAATAATATGGGTTCATGAACTTTAGGGTTTCTACGCGTGTGCTTATAAATAGGACACTAGTGGAACCCTAAGGTTTATGTGAGTAGACAGAAATTTGTGAGTCTTACTGATAGAGATAAGAGAGATCGGTTCTGTACTTTTTTATATTCGAGGTAGTAAAATATTTTTTTTTTCTTGTAAACGTACGTTAGTGTGGGTTGAACCATGTAAATCCTCTTTATTGATTATTTTCTGCTTTTTGTGCGTGATTTTTGTTTTCGTTCACGTTCGAAGATTTGTGTTCAAATATTAACAAATGGTATCAGAGCCAATTGTGAACGATTTAAAACCATGATGGGTGATCGGAGCACTTCATAATTTTTTTTAATTTTGTATTATATAAATCAGAATTTTTCTCAATTCGCACAAAGAAAGGAGTTGAGAATCTAAGTTTTGACAAGCGGACAGCGTTGTTAACGGCGTAGCAAAATTTGTACACACTGTGTTGATAATCACGGTTTTCTTTTTGCTAAAGGAGCAGCCATATTTTTTTCCTAAACGGAGCAACGGTTTCAATGCTGTTCGGGAATTGATCAAATCTGATATTCATTGAAAACCAACTCATTGGCTGTTGAAGATTGGGTTTGGGAATTGGTAGGATTTGGTTTTGCACGAAATTCGATAAGATTTGATAATTCTTTGAGAATCTAAAATTGACTTTGGAACGTATTGATTAAGTATTGTTTAGATTGAGTATTTATTCAGTGTGTAACAAAGTTTTCAAATCAACGGTTCAAATTTATTTTGTTATAATAACTCTTATATATAATAAAATAATTAAAAGTAAAAGTGTCACCTAAAGTTTTTCAGCATTGCGGATTCATTGGTACGGTCAAATTTTTCGATTCTGCACTGTTTAATTAAATTGAACAAATCGATATAGATTGAGATTGATCGGGTGTGATCGAGTACAATCAGGAGCAATCGGGTATAATCAGAGTTGATTTGGACTACATGGGACAAGATTTACACATATCTAATATTGTGACGAATTCGGATTGTGGGGCATTGTCAGACACAAATCTAATGGCATTGAAGAGTTCGGGTTTCGTGATTGAACCTTCTAATTGTCACAACGACTTCACCTTATAGTAGTAAATGGTGAAGAATATTTTGACGCGCGAAGGACTAATCAAGGCTCTCAGGAAGAAGTCAAAAAAATCAAAAACGATGAAGGATGTAGAGTGGGAAGAGATGTGAAACTTGGCGAACAGTACAATCTAGTTGTATTTCGAGAATAACACCGTTCGGG
This sequence comes from Heliamphora pulchella, assembly GCA_032270985.1. Classification (NCBI taxonomy): domain Eukaryota; kingdom Viridiplantae; phylum Streptophyta; class Magnoliopsida; order Ericales; family Sarraceniaceae; genus Heliamphora; species Heliamphora pulchella. The sequence continues at coordinate 4,502 of JAULJZ010068693.1, read as the reverse complement.
AAGTCATCAACAAAAGCGATCTGGCAAAATTCTAAGATAAGTTGGAGAGCAGGTAAGTTCAAGACATTACCGACTCGATTGTCTTTAAAGAAATAGTTATATGTACTTCAGATGACAGATGAAGCAAATTTTATGGAACATTTGGACAAATTCAACAATTTAATGACGAAATTAGATTCTATCGATACAAAAATTAAGGACGAGGATAAAGCAATTCTCCTGTTGGTTTTCTTACCTTTATCATACGAGCATCTAAAGACTATAATGATGTTTAGGAAAGATATCCTTGATTTAGATAAGGTTGTTGCTACTTTCATATCTCATGAGATGTTGAAGAAGAGGGAGAGTGAAAGATCATAGGACGAGGGCATCATGGCTGGGTCAAAAAGTGGGAAAGTCAAAGGAAGAGTGACAGTGAGGTAGAAGGGGTCCAAGATGAAAGGTTATTCTATGTCGAGAGGTTACAAAGTGAAGCGCTACTATTGTGACAATGAAGTTCATCTGAAAAGAAATTGTCTGAAGTACAAGGTGGACAAGAAAAAAGAACAATCATCAGAGACTGCAGTTACATCCGATTACGAAGAATCAGATGTGCTGATAGTTTCTTCAGGTGCGAAAAAATCTGATTGGATATTAGATTCTGGATGTTCGTTCCATATGTGTGTAGTCAGAGATTATTTTGATACATATCAATCATGCGATGGGGGTACTGTCAAGATGACAAACAATGCAGTGATCAGAGTTGTCAGTATAGGGACAATGCGATTTTACAGGCTTGATAGAACCATTTTAATCTTGACTAGGGTTGGACATGTGCCGAATCTAAGGAAGAATTTAATTTCTCTGAAGATGCTTCATTCAAGAGGCTGTAGGTTCTCATCTGGAGGTGGATGTGAGATTTTGTAATGTATATTCGTTACGTGTGGTTATTGTTTTAATCATTTAGGAAAGCATGTTTATATATGTGTTATTCATGTGATATCTTAGATATGCATGTTGGGTTTGATCCTAGAACCTTTAGCACTGTGTATCACAGTTGAAAAATTTCCTTTTTGGCAAGACCGTTGATTGATCTTTACACCTATCGATCAGTCTATCTGGCGTGGGATATATATTACTAGCTCATTGCCTTGATTTTTTAGCCCTAACTTGTTGAGCAAGCTTCTTCTTAAAAGGTAAATTAGATCCTCTTCCTTCTTTCTAGAATTGAGCGTGGTTCAGGCTCAGTTTTTGACGTTCCAATAGTCGATCCTTATTATCCTCGCCGTAGGCTTCACATTTATCCAAAATGGATTCTCGTTTTAGTGACTTTAGTTTCTCTTCGGAGTGCAAAGCGTCGAGTTTTTAACTCACCGATATATAAGTCTAGACTATCGTGCTTTAAAAGGGTGATATATGCATTTATATGTATTTCTACCGTTTGAAAATGCATTTATTGTTGAACTTGGTATTTAAACCATGTTTGTTGGATGAAAGAGCATGTTATGAGATTTTGTGGTTTATTACAAAGTTGGTGGACTTGGGTGTGTTCGGGGTTTTTAAAAAGATGAGTTTTAAAAACCAGAAGAGTTATAACAATGTTTATGAAAACCTAGTTTGGAGGTTTGGAGTTGACAATTGGGATTGAGCCTTATTTTAAAATGATTCGATTGAGATGTTAGTTAATCTTGATTGCTATATAGATGATATGATGGTGTGCATTTTGATATTTGGTACGTAGCTGTGTGCATGCCTATATTTGCTAAGTCATGCCCAGCCTCGTTGTAAAGAATTGCATATTGGGACAACTCGTTGTCCTACGATGAAAGACCGTGAAGAATTACGTATTTGGGCAAGTCGTTGTCGTACAGTGACAGTGAAGAATTATGTATTTGGGCAAGCCGTTGTCCTATGGTAAAAGACTATGAAGAGTTGCATATTAGGGCAAGTAATTGTTCCGCGGTGAAAGACCGCAAAGAATTGAATGATTGGATTAGTTCTATCCTATGGTGAAAGACCGTAAAAGAGTATGAGATGCATATGAATATGGCTGTTTATGCTTATTATACTGTTGGATGTCATGGAATTATATGAAAACTTGTGGTTTTAATGGTAGAAAATCGTTTTTATACTCGTGTGGTCAAATGATTCATATAAATTGTAATTGCATGTTATGCTTTTAAATACATGCTAGCCTGTTCCTATTGGGTTTTGGCTCACATTGTAGGATCTTGAAAACCTTTTTCAGGTGGTTTAGATCACGTTGCTTGATCTTGCGGAGTTGGGGTGGCAGAGGACAAGACTCTTTATTTTGTAATTCGGTAGTTTATTACCGATTTTATTATTGGATCATGTAATGATGTATAATGTTTTAATCTTTAAAGCATGCTTTGTAAGCTTTGGGACGTTTATTTCAATGCATGTATGTTGTATGATCCATGAGAGTAACTTTGGATTAGTTGTTGTTTTTCGTTTTCGTTGGTTTCAACATTTTCCTAAAATTGTGTTAGGTTATTTTATGCTTTCTTACAACATTTGTGCATCAATGGAGGATTTTGAGCCTTGTTTAGTAGACGTTATGGGCTTGGTTTTTGCCTTGAAAACTTTTTGAAAATGTTGGAAAAGGTTGAAGTGTTGAGGAAGAAAAGTTGCATTTTTGAAAAATGATCCAGAGCCAGACCGCTCGATGGACCGATTGATTGGTCTATAGAGCGGTCAAACCAAACTCTATGTTGTTTTGTAGGCGTATGAAAAACAGTGTGCAGGTTGAGACCGATTAAGCGGTTTTATGACCGATCGATCGGTCTAGGAAGATTTCAAAAATCTTGTTTGATTGTTTTAAAGCTTGGCTCTTGGGGACTATGACCTTAGTCTTCTAGGCTATTCTCTTATATAAAAATAAATCCTCGATAGGTGTAGACACCCTGATTTGATCCCGCCTAATCTTACATTGGTCCGAGTGTATCCAATGATGAAATCAAGTGGAATTGTGCTTCAGAATGATCCTCAGGAAACAATCCAAGCTCAGTATCCAAGCCAAATGATCAAATTCCTCAAAATCTTGAATCGCCAACTTCAACCATTGTGCTGCCATCTTTGCACCTCAGGGTCGCCAATTGCATTGTGGCGACCGCCATAAGAATGTCTTGGAAAACCTAGAAAAGGTAGCGACCGCCATCTTCAAACCTGGGGGTTGGCCATAAGAAACCTTTAGAAACTTGCTTTTTGTGGCAACCGCCATCTTTGATCATAGCGATCTCCAACTCCAAAAATCATGACATGTCCCAGAATCGTGCCAGCACCTCATTGGTCGATGAACTCTATAAATACTATACCTCTGGTACATTTTTTAGTACAGATTTGAAGAGAGGGGTACTCTACCGAAGTACTAAAAGAGTACGAATCGTTACATCGACACCCTGCTGCTTTGCCGAAGTATGAATCTAAGTACACCGACACTCTGTCGAATTCTTGGTTCATCGACTGGAATTGGAACATTCCTCGATGATTAGAAGGTTAATCACCATTCTCCGACTTGAGGATTCACTTGGATTGTAGCGATTCAGGTATTTTGTCTGGATCCCCGACCTTTCTTTCACCATTTCTTCTCTTTTGGAGTGGTCAAATAAACTTCAATCCTTTATGATACTTATATAGTGATCTAGCTATTCTATTTAATTTGTTGAATTGTAAACAAGTGATTACCCATGATAAGCATGATTAGTTTAGATTAATTTAATTGATATTTGTCACCATCCAAGTAATTTTAATTTCACTTTATCCATATTGTACATTTGCACCTAATATATTGTTAATTTCACCATTCAGTAAAATATTGTTACCATGCTCCACGGTTGTGATTTCTAATATCACTACTGTTATATTTAGGTAACAACATTTATGCGGTCGTAATCATTAATATTACGCCCGTATATTATATTCTCTTTGTTATGTGAGTAATGTTGTATTTTTAGTAATAATTGTTACAATCTTACTTTGTTTTAGTTTTATTTTGGTTCCATAGCATCTTTTTACTATTTATCACATTTTGTTAGTTTTTAGTATGTGACTCGCAGTAAAATCTTTGATACATTTAACATCTAAAGAATTTTAGAATATATTTCTTATTCCTTTTTGAAGTCATATTATGCTTCTTTTAGGATTTTGCATTAGGATTTGCTCTATGTATCATTTAGTTAGAACTTGCATGTCGTAGAACTTTGAATTTTTTTTTGTTACTTGTTGTGTTTAACGTTCTATATACATATGTTATGTATTTTTTTTATTGATTTTGGAGGTTCTCTCTTCACCTCTATTTTTTGTATTTGCATGTATTTGAGAAATCTAATTAAGAACTAATGATGATTAGTAGAGGCCAACCTCACAGTTGGGCGAACGGCGTGCCTGACACCTTCCCTAGTTCATACCTTAACCCCTGGACCCTTATTTTCTTTGGTTACCGTTTTAAAGATCAGTTGCTCATTTTGTTTTTTCTTGTTTTTCTCAAAAACCAAATGGCGACT
>JAULJZ010068682.1:0-13178 GCA_032270985.1 Heliamphora pulchella | reverse complement strand
AACATTTTTGGAAATATTAAATATTATCCATTTAAATCAATTTATTTTTAGCAAATAATTTATGAAAATCATCAAAATCTAAATAAAAAGCCTTTGGGCTAACAAACGTAAAACTTGGATTCACCTACTTGAGAAATTAGGCTTTAAAGTATAATTTATTTGGTTCACTCTTTTGATTTTTAATTTATTTCCCCCCATCAAAACCTCGAAATAAACTCAAAAAGCTTACTTTCCGTGGGTATATAAAAGAATAGCCGTCATGTGGCACTTTAGAGAACTCCTCTCCTTAGCTCAGTTGACTTTTGTGAGCCCGTCACTTTGGCTTCATTATGACTTAGCGAGTTGGTTATGCTAGTGAGCTTTGGACTCATGATCCTAGCCTAATCAGAGGCTCATGGATTACTCTCTTCTTGGATTTGCCACTTATTCGCTTAGTGTATTAGTTTCTACCAATGCACTAGAGGGTGAGTCTAAACGTGAGACAAATCACGCTCACCTCAATGGTTATGCTACTCAACACAATTTGACTCGATCATGTGGCCTTCGTTGAACCGTCTACTTCATGCTTGGCCTACATTCAAGAGAACCATTGCCTTATGGTGTTCTTGGCTGCTCGGCCACACTTAAACTCAATATCTCCATTCAGAATTCTCCATTCTCCTATATGATTATTCATAGTATTCTAGGCTGAGAGCAAGGCCTTTGTACTTTGATCGTGGACCAAATGAGATAAGTGGCTTGGAGGTTAAATCAAAAGGTTTGTAAATGGAGTTGCCTTCTGAGGGCATCCTCAATTCGACCAATTGTATGGAGAGGGACGTTGACCATGACACCTGATAGGGTGACATCTTGGATCTCGTATCATATCTGCCACCTGAAAGGTCTCTGTGATATGAATTCTCACATATCACACCTACCTCTCTAGCTTCGATGATACGAAGCTTGAGGTTTGAACCTAAGACTTCAGACGAGTCTGCTAACTTAATCTGTCGAGCAAACGAGGAGGGACCATCTGTCCTCAGGTGAGTTGACCCCCTCCTCGACTCCACTTAGCTCTTGGAAGACAAGCAATTAGCCATCGGATCATTTCCGATTAAAATTTCCAAAGCCATTCCTTTGTCTCTCTCTCTTTCTCTTTCTAAGGTTGCCCTGAGCTCTTACCTCCGCTTTTGGCAGTCTCTGACCATTAAAGTGTACTATATCCTCGTGAATTTCCCTATTTTGTTCTACCCGAGGCCTACATATCTCCACTTTCTAAAAGGTGAGTTTTGGATTTGTTTTTGAAGCTAGCTTTTGTAAGCTAAAATGATTTTTTTATGTGGAAACAAAAAGGGCCACTTTTATATTGTTTAATATTGTTCTTTTATCTACTAAGGAAAATAATGTTTAGAAAGTCATATAAAACATTTTAAATACAGGAGTTTGATGCAAATGATTAATGGATTGACTTATTAGGTTCATTATTAAAGTTGGGCATGTCTGACACATATTCCATATCCATACCCAATGTCTAATGTACGCGACATCTTTCGAAGAGTCCTCGTGACATAGACAAGTCTATCCAACAACATTTTAGTAACATTTCAAATGCCAAAATCTAGAACTCAAATTCATCCTAAGTTTATGAAACATCTAAAGCACTTCAACCTTCATGTAATCATTTATTTGAATGTGGGGCTTGGTTTATATGGATCGAAATGATCATTTATTTGAATGTGGGCTTGGTTTATATGGATTGAAAGGTTTAAACGACCCATAACTTCACACTTGGTCTAGGAAGACCATCAAAGTCAATGTCATTTCTACTATTCAGAACTCCAACCTCCTTCCTGCCCCTTAAGCTAGACGCTTCATCGTTTGAGGTTCTTTTCTTCATTCTTTGTTCTTGTCCCAGGTCATGCTATTGCATTATATTCCTTCCTTTCTAATAGCCTTTTGAGTCTGGTTGTGATAAAAAAATTAGTGTAGTATTTGAACCCCTATGACTTATATGCCTAAAACATGATCCAATCCAAATGGAATTGAATAGCTTTACCCTTTTAGTAACGTTTATTTTTACTATTTTCTATTTTTATTTTTCAAAATTTTGCAATCTATAAACAAAAATACGTTTAACAACTATTTTTGTTTTCAAAAAAATGTAAATAGTTTTCAAAGTATTCTAAATTCTATTAAACAATTTTCCTCACCTGTTTTGTAAACAATATGTCATCTCTTCTCCACCACCTCTGACCATTCCTACTCTTCAGCCACCCACTGGAAAACTCCTTCGGCTACCAACTGCCCGCCATCTCTGGCAACCCTTTGGCCACTACTGGCCTCCCACCGGCTCCTATCTTCGGCCAACCGGTGACAAACACCTCTGGTCACCCTGACGGTTGCAATCTCCAACCATAATTTCGATGATTTTTCCTACTTTCGATTGTCGATGACCATATTTGGCAACTCCCCACACACTGGGAGGCTCAACCTCCATCACCATTGGCCGCTATTGTGGGGACACCTTCGGTGCTCCCACCGGTCGCCACCTCCGGTCACTGTACTCATCCTCACCTTCAACCTCTAGTAACCCACAACTTGATTGAAAATAAAATTTTACAAAAATATTTATGTGCCAAATACATACATATATTTCAAAAAATAAACGAAAATATGTTTTATGTTTGTTCTAAACATAAAAACAAAAAACAAAAAGGTGTAAACGCACCAAATGGGGCTTGTTTTCCCTTTGAAGCACAGATGCTTCGAAAATGACCTCGTATATTGGATACTTGATATGCGCTCGATGCTCGGGGATATGCATCAAATACGGCTAGGAAGTAACTGTAAATTATTTTTTATTGTTGACTTTCAAATATGTTTTAGATACGTATGAGATACAGAAGGATACACACGGGATATGCTTTAGATACAAGAGGATACATTTTATTTTATTTTATTGGAATGGTTTGTTAGATTTTTAAATTTGCTTCCTATTGTCATGAGTTTAACATCTGAAAGGAATGATTTGATGTATTTGTTTTATTGTCATAAATGTACTGCCATCTAGATGTGTTTTTTTATATTTGGGAATTTCGTTTCTTAGTAACTTACTCTAGAGTTGGGTGTTTTCTATATGTTTCAAATTAACAATAAAATGAGTTAACTCTTGTTTTTAGTTAGTTTTATAAATATTATAATACTAAAAATTATATAAGGGTAATTTTTTACTAACTTTTCTTTGTCGTACGCATATCCTACTTTTTTTTTCTTTTTTGTGATTTTGCTGTATTGCCACATCTATATTGTGCGGTATCCATATTTGTATCGTATTTATATCATATCTGTATCGTATCATATCTGAATTCCGTATCGGTATCCGTGCTTTTTGCCCAAAGCGTATGATATATGTTTTGTCTACACATGAGATGTGGCAAATAGTGATGTTGATAGTTGTTTGTTTGCTTTTTTAAGTGCCTTGTAGGATGATGGTCATGCATATAAGTTGAATATAATGATTATTCTCTCTTGCCATCTTACGCACCCACACGCACCCAGCCATACACAAACATGTATAGTGTGGGGTAGGGGTGCTTATCTTTCATTTGTCAATGTCATAGATACATCAAATAATTCACTGTGCCGGTCGGTGGTTAACCAAGATTGTGGCGAACTTTTGGTTTGTCATATAATTCACCAGCTATTCAAAATTGTGGGTCAAACAAACCCCTTCCCTTGTTTTCCTGGAAACCCTGAGAATTTTATGGTGAGGACTAGTGTGTATGTTGGTGATGATTTGAGTTTGTTTACATATGTTCATTGTTTTGCCATGGTTATAGATAACATTTTTTGTTCTTTGGTTTACTTCTCAACATCTTTTTTTCTTTGGTGTAGATTACGAGTGCTGGTTTGTGGTCACAGAATGAGTCTCAATATGATGTGATAGCTGTTCCTGTTAAGGAAACTGAGACTGAAAAATTGGAAGTTGAAGATGGATTGTCATTTTTGGCTGCAAAGTTTTGGAAAACTGATAATGAAATTCTTGAACCTCAACCAGAAATTTCTACCAGCGCTGAAAGCTCTAAGCCAGCAGCTGATGATGCAGTCTCTAAAATCAACAAAGATGAGCCACGCTTTAGATTTCCTATATCGGCCAAGGAGTCATTTAAAGCAGCAATAATTCACATATGCAGAAAGTGGTATGGACGTTTATCTTTCTGCTGGAGACATGCAAAGCGAATCCTTAGAGCTTTATGGGTGAGTAAATCAGAGGAAGGTTCTGCTTTTGGTGCTAGCCATATACATATCCCTATTGTATGGTAAAATGGCATTTTTTTAGTCATCAATAGTAGCTATTGGAATGCATGTAGATTTTCCTTATAAGAATTGACATATTTTCCCTTTCATTTCAACTTTGTTATTCTTTTGTTTGACTACTGGTTTTGTTTATAATCACTTTTCTAATGACCCAGAAACCTGCCTCAGGTAGGGCCAATTTCGACCTATCTGGCATGGTAAACCTTAGAGTGCGCAAACCCACCTGCAAGCATGTTTTTAAATATTGCCCGTTATGTATCATATGGGCAGATACATATTGGAATTTTAGACCTCCGATACCGATATTTATCAATTTATCGGCCGATATTATCCAATATTTGATAATATAGGATTGTATTACCCATACCGATACATCTTTCAATACCGCGATTTAGAATACTACCAGGAAGACTCGTGACAAGGTAAATTAGGGTATTACAAACGGGAGTCGAACACAAGACTTTTGAGTTTGCGGTTGGTTCCATTGACAATCTTAAACCACTGGGGTTTCGTTTATATTCATAGTTATCTGAATCTTATCATTCTCAATTCCATTATGATTCAATTCATGAATCATACATAAAAAGTTTTTTTTTTTTTGCTTGGCTGGGCTAACGTGATCAATGAGGCGCATGTTCTGATTCCAGGCCTATCTGCTCTTTTTACCTGGCCAGAAGCTTCTATAGATCAATCTATTTTTAGATAGGATCGGTGGTAAATCCTATGATTTATGGTTTTACTTGGAACAAGATTCACAATTTATGATTCGTATGATTTTTGAAACCATGGGGACCGACAAGTTCGGAATACCTCCTTTTTTTTTGGTGTGAAAATGGTAAACTATAGTTTTGTAGGCAGTCTAATTTGAAATAATCGATATACATGTATAATTTGATTTATTATTTTTGATGATTAGAGGGTTTGTTAGGGTCTATGAGATACTTGTAAAGTGTTATATGTTAAAATAAAGGGTTTCATTACAAATTCTATTTTTGTAATACACTGTACCGCTTTTAGGGTTTTTTGTTTTGTTTTCAAAAGAGAATATATTATGGCTTTTAAAGCACCATATAATAGGTGGGATTTGGACCTGCATCTTGTGACAAAGGCAAATGCATTCTTAATTAGGCGACATGATCATGTTCTTATGTGATAATTATTGTATAATATTTGTCAAACATAATTTAAATTCGTTTTTTATAGCATATACTGAGTCTTACGATTTCCGAGTCAATAGATTCACAATTCGCAAAATTAGAATTTCTATTCACCATATGATTCTCGATTTGACCACTATGGTCATATTTAGTACAAACATAAATTGATCTCTCTTTCCCCCTTCCTCTCTAATTTAAAAATTTCCCCCTCTAGAACCCATGACTTCCCATGGACCTTGCACCACCTCTATTTTGTTGTTTCTATTTTATAGAAAATATGATTGAAATTAACATATAAGCTTAAGCAACCATTCATGGTTGCATATGACATGTTTTTGCAACAATTTCCTGCAAATATGCATTAATTTGTTGCCTTACCCATGTAGAATACAATCGTATGGCTCTTTACTAAGTTAGACCTAATGATGCGAAATACAAATGACCATCTACAATTTTATTTTAATTATTTAATATTTAATTTAATTTTATTAATTAGAATTTTATTTAGTTTAAGATTCTAGCTATCTTTTAAATAAGGTTTTATTTTTAGGAAAATTTTGGGTTAGGTCCTCTTTTTAGTAGTAAAATTAATTTTAATCCCATCCAACATTTTTTTATTGGGATTAGTCTCATCTCAATTTTAATTTCCTTATATACCATTAAATTATATCTTTAGAAGATTTTTTTGACCAAATCTCTTCTTAAACGGGAATAAAAAATTCACCCTAAAAATATCATCCAAAATATCTCCAAAATTTTTTCCTAAAATCTTGCACCGCAATCACCACAACCCTAGCACTGTCGCCCTCTTCATCCACCATCGCCGTCTTCATCCTCGACGTTGCCGTCGTCAATGCCAACGTCGCTGTCGTCCTCCCTTGCTGTTGCTGTTGCTGTCATCATCCCTTGCTAACTGATACATGTATCAGTCGAACTCTGCAGTGCATTTTCAATGATTTTGCACCTCATATGTAACTGATACATGTATCAGTTATGATACCTTTATGACTCTGCCTTGTATTTTCAGTGTTGCCGCAGCTCAAACACAACTGATATATGTATCAGTTGGATTCTACATTATATTTAGAGTGATTCCGCAGCTCAAACACAACTGATACATGTATTAGCGATGTCGGGGTTGACGACGGCAAGAGATGCTGACGTCAACGACGATGAATGATGATCGCAATAGCGAGGCATAACGACGTCGACGTCGGGGTGGCCAACGATGGCATTGAGGATAACTACGACGGAGGATGAAAACGGTGACGGGGGATGAAGACGACAATCAGGAGGAGGTCGAGGTTCTGCATACTGCGGCTTTGGATGATTCTGCCATCTTTGCTATCTCAGCCGTGGCTTTGGTTCTGCACATTGGCGAGGAGGAAGAGGTCAAGGTCGGCGGCGGCAAGGAGGTTGAGGTTCTGCACACCGTGGCTTTAGTGATTCTGCCATCTCTACTGTGGCTTTGGTTCTGCAAGCTGGCGAGGAGGAGTTGGTCGAGGTCGGTGGTGACAGCGAGAAGGATGAGAAGGAGGAGCAACGGCGGAGATGCGAAGGCAGTGGTGGTCCAGGGATAGCGGCTAGGGTTTAGAGAAGGAAAGGGAAGGGAAGGGGATGGCAGTGGTGGCTAGAGTTATGTTATAAGTATGGATAATATAAAATATAAATGTATGTAGTGCTAAATTTTCTCAAATTCAAAATTCAAATATGGTAGAAAGAAAAATCAAATATCTTAAATAGGGGTAAATCAGTCATAAAATTCTATTCTGATTTATGATGGGATTAAAACTACTAAAATAAAGATGGTAGAACTAAAACTCTTACGATGTCTAAAAAAAAGATTAATTCTTAAATTTCTCTTATTTTTATATCCTTTTCATTTAGGATTCTAGATTATATTAAGATTTTATTTTGTTTTCTTAGTATTTTAATTTTCTTTTTAGATTAGGACTTTAAGCCAATAAATAAGATACTCATTTGATGTATTAATTAGGGTTGAATTATCAAATAATTGAGTTTTTAAGATTATGGCCTGGTGTTAGGGTTTCAAGCCTTGTGCGCTACCTATCCACCATTCTTGTTCCCTCCACGTGCTGCATCATTTGGTATCAGAGTTTAGACTTAGGATTTCACATCTCCTTTGACTCCTTTCTATAGCCAAAGAAGCTTTTACTGTCATTCTTTCCTGTGGCTACATCAGCGCTAACACTGTCGTTGACCATCGACGCCTCCCGCCGCCGCCGCCACTCACCATTGATACCATCGCCAACATCAACCTTTTTGCCATCATTGACACCATCATCATTGCGCCGCCTTCGCCGCAAGTCAACGCTACCATCCAAAACCCTAGAAATCCTCACCTGTGCCACCACCAGTCGACACCATCTTCGCCAACCTTCGATCTGTGCCACTAGTCGCCCTTGCCACTACATCGTTGACGCTGACGACAACCCCAATCATCACCTCCTGAAACCCTAGGAGGCCCCTCCGTGACTCACGCTTAAGCTACGCGAAGAGACGACCCTAGCCCAACCCATATTCCCAAAACCCTGATCCGACTTGTATGTATGATTAGACCCAACCGAGCCGGTTCATTTGTATTGACCCAACCCGACCGTATGTTTGGGCAACCTAGCCCAATGAACCCATATCTTAGACCCAATCGTTTTAAAAAAACCAGCCCACAAACCAATCCACACCTTTTGTTTTTTTTTTCAAAGAAAAAAAATCCCTTTAGCCTCTTAATTTTTTCCTAACCTTTAGCTCACTACTCAAAGCCCAGCTCAACCATTAACTTTTTTCCCCCCTTTTAAATCAGCCCAAATAACAAACCATAGCCCATTGACCTTTTAAAAAAAACCAGCCTGCATTAACCCAAGCATAAAAACAGTCTAGCCCATTAACCTTTCCAAAAAAAAAAAAAAAAAACTCCTTAAAAAAAATTCCAAATCCTTTTTTAACCAGTCCAATTTAGCCCCAAAACACAAACCGAAAAAAAACTCATTCTCCATGTTATACCCAATAGCTTAACCATTGTTACCAATGTCGAGTTGGCCTCCAAATTTGATACTATGCATCATACTTCGTACTTTGCAAGCAATACGTAAAAACCAACAGATGTGTAGTGACCATCTAGCACACATGCGAGTTATCTTAGAAAAGTTGACCACTATCTTGTTGGAAGAAAAGGAAGACGAAGAGGCTATTGATTTGGGAATTTCATGTGCTCATCTATCACAATTTTTTGTGCACTAATGCCGGGTAGATAGAGTCGCAATTGACTGAGGTAGACAACGGTTCTAAACTCAACGTTCCAAACTTTAATGAGGATCACGATATATTTGATTCTACTCCATCACAAGATATCAATGATTCTGTTTCTCCTTCACCCTTTGAAAAGCCGAACATTCCCATGCAGAACACCAGACCTATTGAACATAAAAATGCACTCAATTTGACACTTGCTGTTGATGATCCACCAACAAAAGATTCCAATAGATTAGAAAAGATTGATTTCATTGGTGTTGAAAAAATTAATTGGGCTTTCAATCCATGGTTGGTAGACTTTGTCAATTGCCTCAAGATAAAGACTAATTGGCCCACAAATAAACGGAAGCAGCTTACATATTTGAAGTATTTGAGTTTTTGGTGTGGCAAAGTATAGTATTTCAAGACTAACTCGAGGTCGAGTTCTTTTTTCTAATGGAGATGGTGCGGAATACAAAGGGCCATCTATAATTTTTTTAATTATTTAATATTTTATTTAATTTTATTAATTAGGATTTTATTTAGTTTAGCTATCTTTAAAATAAGATTTTATTTTTTATTTGCTTTTTGTTTAGGATTCTAGATTATTTTAAGATTTTATTTTATTTTCTTTGCATTTTAATTTCCTTTTTAGATTAGGATTTGAAGCCTATAAATAAGAGGTCCATTTGATATATTAATGAGAGTTGAATTAATAAAGAGTTTGAGTTTTTAAGGTTGTAGCCTGGTATTAGGGTTTCGACCTTTATGCGTTACTTATCCACAATTCTCATCCCCTCCGTGTGCTGCATCACCTAAGACCACACAAAAGTATTGGCCATGGAAGTTTTTTTGTCCTTTATGGTGGAATTGTTATAACTATCGTGATACGGGATCATATGTACCATTATGTCCTATTAATGAAGGATAATGTTGCCATTTTGAAACAGAAATCTTAAAAGCCAAAAATAGTTATGCCAGCTGAATTTCTAAAAGCCATTAAAAAAGATAAACGGCTAAATGACCTGGCTTTTTTCCTTATAGTTTTTTGTCGAAAAAGTAAAAATGGCAAAATGCATAAAACCTTTGCTTACCAAACGAGCCCCAAGGGTTGTGCACTGTGATAATATGTGTTACGTGGTGGAGTGTCTTGAGAGCGCAATAATTTATTTATTTTTTGGTTGAAATATCTGGACGTAGTTCGTTAGGTTTTGATTATGCTCAACAAGCTGAGAAAAGAACTGTTTGGAATTAATATGCGGCTATTATTACCTCTATTAATTGTATAAATCTACAGAAGTCTTGGAGCTTGAGCTAATCACAGTGCATTATGTGTACTTTCTGAGGTAATATAACTATCTTATAAAGATTGGCAGTATTGCATAAGAAATAAGATGAATGAAGATTTTCAAACACATTCAATCCTAATCTAAAGGTATTATTGATTGACATGTATCTTTATATCCACATTTTACATGTAACATCCATCTGTGCTATGGAATAACAAAGTCAATCTTAGTCATTTTGAGCACGTACGATTGCATGATTTAATTCAATATGGTGTTCCATAGATGGGCCAGATAAATTTGGTTTCTTTTTTTCTTTCTTCTTCCTCCTCGTTTTGCATTTTTATTATCAAGTCAATTTTACTTTCTGTTTCCTGTTTCTGTATTTCCAAGGTAGAACTTATGCAAGTTGTTATTGCGAATAGGCATTTGCCTGGTATACATGCCACATTGTGTGGCTGCAGACGCGTATTCAGTGACTACTTTTCCACATTCATTCGTGATCAACTGCATCTTGCATGTACAAGAACATTAGTGCATGATTACATGCCTGCCATGGTAGAATGTTGTATTGTGTAGATGATGTTTTCATAGACTTTCCCAAATAACCCAATTTGAATGAAGTTTTAATCATTTATAGAATTAAAAAATGGCTATTGATGTATGTTCGTATCATTTGTCCTGGGATGAGTTAGCCTGTTAAATTTGTAGAGTTGACATCAATATTAATGACCATTCTTTTAATCGCGAAGCAGTAGATACTCACAGAGAGGATTTTTGCTTGCTTGGAAAAAAAATATTTAGCATTCAGGTGCATATAGTAGACCATGGGTCCATGAGATATGCTGCAGATTAGTACTCAACTTGGTTTTTGGGAATAATTCAGTGTTTTCTCTGAATTTGTATATAAAAATTGAAAATTCTGATTTTGGAGTCCTGTCTTATTTGTAATTTCCCCCCTTGTTACTTTTTCTTAATCTATTGGGTTTGGCATTTTATTCCATACAGATGTCATATCTGCATTGCATACTTTCCAAATGGGAACATTTGGGGCGTAGTACATCAATTTACCCACCCCGTTGTGTATGTTTGGGTTTATCTTATTGGTTCTTTAGTTTGTTGGATTGGTTTGAACTTCATTAATGTTAAATTGTTACCACTAACTTATCTAAAAGCTAAAGATATTATCGATAGAGGTAACTTTATTATTTATATTCTCCAAATGCTGTATCACATGTAGCCAAACTCTCTTCTATAAAGGGGCCAGTATTGTTATCAAGTTGACGGTAAGGTTCGAATACAGTATCTATTTTGTGTGCTGATACTATGTTAATTTATTGATTACCAACTTATTTAAAAGCTTTAGTTGTTAGAGGAGGGCGAGTAATTTTATTTTTTGTATTCTCATCAATTAAATTTAGTTTTGATTTTTTTTTTGGTAATTCTTAAAAGTTATTCGAAATTTATGTAGTCTAATTGAAGCTACATTCCATGCAACTTTTGCTTGTTCTGTTAAGATTCTCGACAACATTAACAATCTAATTCTATTCTCTCTCTCTCTCTCTCTCTCTATATATATATGTGTGTGCGCGCGCGCGCGCGCGGGGAATATCTAGTGGGTTCAATGGTGATGTAGATGTGGCATCTTGTTATTAGTTCAGATATATGATGAGAACAAGCTTAGGTGTGCCTGATTTGATAATCTGATCTGTTGTATCACAGCATTAATTGTTCTTTGATATTAAACTATATGAATACAGGATATTGCAGGAATACATTTGAATCTTGATATTCCTAAATGGCTGCGTATACTTCACTTAGACAGGCTTAACTCATATGCAGGTAAATTCAGGTTCTTATTGCTCATCATTTAAATGTGTCGCATATATTCCATGTCTAAAGAAATATTAAATTCATAGGTTATTCAATACTAAATACCGGGCTACCTAAACTTTTCCAATCACATGGCAGGACCAAGGTTGAGCTTAGAAGAACTCAATTAATCTCTTTTTGGATGGTTTTATCCCAATTCTTGTTGGTTTACATCTCTAAACACTTGGGCAATGTTTGGTTTAGTTGAGTGAAGGTTGGAATGGATCATCATTTCTTTGGAATGCTATTTTGATGTTTGGTTCCTTAAGAAATGACGAAACGTACATTCCAAATGAGATCATTATTCACCATTTTAGGAGAATGGTCATTCCATTAGGAGGGCCAAGGAATGACTATCCTATTTCTTCCCTATTTTTTGTTGAGACCAAAATGCTCCTATGACTCTACACCAATTTCATAAAGAAATTATATTTCACAAACCATCATTGCCACGCCCTCACCACCACCACTGCCGTCGCCGCTACACTACTGCCACCACCTCACCACCACCACCACCACCACCACCACCACCACCATTACCACCATCTCACTCGCCAGGGCTGCAAACACAGCAACTGTCACCACTACCACCACCACCAACAACCCCCCAACCACCACTCATAACCCCCCCCACCATCAATCCAACCACCAGTCACCACTCCTACTTCCAACCCTGCCACCGCCACTATTACCACTGCCTCCAAAATGTGATATAAAATATGAAGATCACTCTCAATTCATTACAAAATATGAAGAGTTACCACTACCGCCGCCCGCATATTAATAATTTGACTTCTGATCTATTGTGAATTCCACCAAAAAAATAGAGATAACGGGAAAAATGTGATGTAAAATATGAATATCACTCTCCATTCATTATGAATTATGAAGAGTTGTGATTGAATATTGTTAACCGTAATGGAAAGCCGTACCCAAAAGGATAGGCAAGCACTTTTTTTTATAATAAAAAGTTAAGCCACACTATTCCATCCCTACACTCACACACAGAATAATAGTAAAGATACTACTAAGATACATATATATCTAACACCCCTCTCAAGCTGGAGCATATATATCTACTATTCCCAGTTTGTTACATAAATATGAGACACGAGAACCCGGTAGGGATTTAGTAAAGATGTCGGCCACTTGATCTCCTGTAGGGACTGACCCAAAATTCACAACACTTTTCTGATATTCCGCACGGACAAAATGACAGTCAATCTCAATGTGTTTTGTTTTCTCGTGAAATACTGGATTTGTGGCAATATAAATAGCTGAGGTATTATCAACCCAGAGTCTGGCAGATCCTCGAAGA
>JAULJZ010068660.1:0-13178 GCA_032270985.1 Heliamphora pulchella | reverse complement strand
CATATCCCTTTTTTGTGTCTTTAAAATAGACACATTTGTTACATTTATTTATTCTGAATCCATTTGACATCAGTATGCTGTCAAATTTCTTATGCCATTATTTTGGAGCTTGTTTGAGACCGTACAAAGATCTAACAAGCTTACACACTTGCATTCTTTCCTTGGAACTACAAAACCTTCCAGTTGTTCCATATTTATTTTCTCATTTAATTTTCATTAGAAATGTAGTTTTAACATCCATTTGATGTATCTCAAGTTTGTACAAGGCAACTATAGCAATTAACATCCGAATTGATATTATTCTTGCAACTAGAGAATATGTATCAAAATAGTATACTCTTTCCTTTTTTTTATATCCTTTGATAACAAGTCTTGCTTTGTATTTATTTATTGAACTATCTACTTTTATTTTTCTCTTGAATAACAATTTACATCCCATAGGTTTATTACCCGGTGGATGCTCCACCAGCTCTTAAGTATGATTTCATATGATGGATTTAATTTCACTGTTGACAGCCTTATTCCAATAAGGTGCTTCAGGTGTGGACATAACTTCTTGAAAGTTTTGGGGCTTATTGTCTAACAAATAAGTTAGAAAATTCAGACCAAAGGATTTTAAAGTCCTTATCATTTTACTACGTCTGGGTTCATCTTCATTTTCTTCTTGGTCTTGACTACTGCTTGTTGCAGTGTCATAAGTCCTTTTAAGAGGACTTGATTCTGGTGTAGAATTACATTAAAAATATCTTCAAAAAATCATGCGTTTCTTGATTCAATAATAATATTCACGTGTATATCCTCAATTTCTAACTTATGTATCAAAAATCGATATGCACACCTATTATTCGTATATCCAATAAATATACAGTCAACACTTTTTTGTTCTTTTAGAAATAGAGACCGCCATTTTAGCCAAATACCCCACACTTTTAAATATTTGTAAGAAGGTTTACGACCCTTTCACAATTTATATGACGTTTTATTTGTTTTCTTATTGGGTAATTTGTTGAGAATATAATTTGCGGAAAACAAAGTTTCCTCCCACAAGTCCGGAGGTAAATCAAAACTTATCAACATGGCATTCATCATTTCCTTTAAGGTTTGATTTTTTCGTTCAGCAACACCATTTTGCTGAGGTGAATACGGTGTCATAGTTTAGTGTATAACACTATGTTTTGAACAGAACTCACCAAAAAGTAATTCATATTCACCACCTCTATCACTTCGAAATTTTTTTATTTTCTTACCAAGTTGATTCTCAACTTTATTGTTATACTGTATAAACATGAATAATACCTCATTTTTATTTATCAATAAGTAAATATAACAATATCTTATGCAATCATCTACTACAATCATCTATAAAAGTAATAAAATACTTTTTACCACATCTAGTTTGCACAAACTTTAAGTCACAAATGTCATTGTGAATTAATTATAGAAGTTGAGTACTTCTTTCAACTAAATGAAAAGGCAATTTAGCCAGTTTTTCTTCCGCAAAAATTTCACATTTATGATTTGAATTGATGTGAAATTTAGGCATATAAATATTGTTAACCAATCTACGTAAGGTATCATAGTTAACGTGACCAAGCATACCATACCACACATTAGATAACTCAAACATACAAGCAAAAGAAGTAGTTATCTTATTATTTGTAGGAAATACAGTCATTACATTGAGCTTGAAAATCCCATCACTCACATACTTCTTTCCCACAAACATCCCACTCTTGGTAAGGATAGCTTTGTCTTACTCAAAGACTAGCCTGAAACCCCTATTACTCAATAATGACCTAGAAACTAAGTTCTTCCAGATATTTGGGATACATAGTATATCGTTGAGCGTCAATTCCTTGCTAACCGTCATCTTCAGAATCACATTTCCTAGGCCTTTAACATTGGAAGTCGAAGAATTCTCCATAAAGAGTTGTTCTCCATTCTCCACTGGTTGATAGGTCGTGAACATCCTCTTATCTGAACACACGTGACGAGTAGCCCTGGTGTCTATCCACCACTTTCTTGGATTGCCAACCAAGTTCACTTCAAACACCACAACAAAAAAGATGATTTCTAACACGTCACATGACAGATTCTCCACTTCTATCATATTGGTTTGGGCAATTTTCTGCCTCTTGTCGGGATTCCCTTGACTCTTTCGCTTGCGACAGTTCTTAGTCAAGTGTCCTAACTTGTTACATACATAGCATTTTTCCTTGAACTTCTTGGTGTCGACGCCTTTGGAACCTTGTGCAGAGAATTTCCTTTCCTTGTTAGATTTCTGCACATGTACCACCACATTGGCTTTGGACTTCATAGATGAATTTTCAATTCTTTTATTGGAGACTCTATTGTCTTCCTCGATCCTCAACCTCACAATCAAGTCTTCAAATCGTATCTCCATGCGTTTGTGCTTAAGATAATTTCTGAATTCTTTTCAAGATGGCGACAATTTTTCAATAATTGCATCCACTTGAAATGATTCACTTATTAACATTCCTTCTGCATGAATTTCATGTAGGATCAATTGGAGATTTTTAAACTTAATTGATTATCGTCTTCGAATCTACCATTTTAAAATCTAAGAATCAATTGACAACGAACTTTTTCATTATGGCATCTTTCGTTTTATACTTCTTGTCCATGAATTTTCATAGCCCTTTTGCTGTTTGGATTGGACTATACACATTATACAATGTGTTATCTAACTCGTTGAGGATGTAGTTCTGACAAAAAAAATCAACATGTTTCCATGCTATCATAGCTGCAATAATTTGCATATCTTTCTCGTCCTTTTTCAGAGTAGGCAAATCTTTATAAAGAAATTTTGACAAGTGTAGAGTCGTGAGATAAAACAACATTTTCTATTACCATCTCTTGAAATTAGAATCGTCAAACTTTTTTGGCTTTTTTTTCGTGATTCACGGGTACATTTGGAACAATCACAGGTACAATCGGTGCACTTGCATGAGTTGTGTTCGTGGCTGTAGTTCCAACACTGACATTTTCAGTGGCCATTTCCACCTAAATAGAAGATTAACACATAATTAAATACTTGTAAATTTAGAACAAGTATCTTGAAAATCAGAAACAATACTTAATGGAAAATCAAAACTGAAAATAACACAGTTTTGAAAATTAGAACAGAACATGATATAAATGAATCAAAAATAAAAACTGTAAACCAACAGTACAATAAAGGTTTTTACAGAAAATCCAAATCTATCTTAAGATTGTTGGGAAAAATGAATTAAAAATATAAATAAAATGCCAATACTGTACTGTCAAAACAAACAGAAAAATAGAAAAGTGTTATTTAAAAATATTAAAATAAATTCTTACAAATAGTCACGAAAATCAAATAAACCAAATGATCAAGACTAGCGTTGGACGCTATTTTCATAAGATAGATTCATTCCCCACAGTGGTGCTAATGGACTTCACGGACGTCAATTTCTCAAGATACAACGATCAACACCCGGAGAA
This sequence comes from Heliamphora pulchella, assembly GCA_032270985.1. Taxonomy (NCBI): domain Eukaryota; kingdom Viridiplantae; phylum Streptophyta; class Magnoliopsida; order Ericales; family Sarraceniaceae; genus Heliamphora; species Heliamphora pulchella. Next base: position 9,692 of record JAULJZ010068660.1, on the reverse strand, counting down.
GAAGCACTTCAATCTACGGGTACAGTGAACCGTTAAGTGTTTTGTACTCTCGGACTCTAGAACTTGCACGCACTTTTAATACAATGTAGGATGGAATAAGATGCTGAATTCGTGCATGTGGATGTGTTTAAATATCCATTGAGGTAACATTTCGCAAAAGTCACTGCACCTATTCAGAACTGATGCAACTTTTCGTCGTTAGTGGTCAAGCGCTCTACGACCGCTCTGCGAGCGTCCTATACTGGACTTCAGGGGGGCATCTAGCACTCGAGCGCTCAACACTGGAATGTGGGGTGCTCGAGCGCTTCGCGAGCACTTCACGAGCGCCCTATTCAGGACCTAGACCCGGACCCGAGCCCCGCCAGTCGATTGGTCAGACAAATGGTGGTGGCGCGCGTGCGTGTGTGTGAAATGGATTGAACTCACCGTTAGGTAGGTTCTTTCCCATCCACAAATCTGGGTACCCCCAAGGGACTCTCTTTTTAATCCAACTCTAGCTTATATATATTCACTTAGTTCTTCAAGAACTTTCAATGTGGGATTGAAGTTTTACACTTCCATTAAACCCAACAAAATTCATGTTCAAGCGACGATTTTTAATATCGATTTTTCATTCACCTTTTATCGAATTTGAGCAAATAAATATACATCGTTCATCTCCTTGTGAAGGACAACGCGTAGCATATCGGACCCAACTCAAAAGACGAATAGGTCCCCCATTTATTTTGGCCAAAAGTTTGCCAAAAAATAATATTATTAAATTCGATTTTAACATTTTCTTCTCATGCGAATCTCATCTCCAAGAAGTTGGTTGAATCACAGTGGAAAGACCCGCCCACCACCCCGAACTCGTTGCCGTCGCCTTCTTCTTGTTCGATCTTCGATGATTGACTAGGTTTGTCATGAATATTCATCCTTGAGTTGGATGCCTAAGGTAAATTAATATGATTTGCAGTTCACCAACAATTCTCTTGTATGCTTACTAAATCGAATTTGTTTCTACATTGTAACCGTAAAAGCCAAACCAGTCATGACATGGTGTCGTCGGCGGAGTGAGAATACGTATATATATATATATACACACACACACATGGATTTTCACTATTTTTCTTGATTGTGTTTGCTCATCCAAACCCCTCCTCCTCCTTCTCCTCCTCTTTGTCTCTTTCTCTCTCTCTCTTATGATGGAGTTTAAGGATGATGGTGTAAGGATCTGGTTCAAACCCTTGAGTTAACGACAGTAAAACCGACAAGGTCTTAGGTCACCAAAATGTTAGAAACCCTAATACGATCCAAAATCTAAAAAGGCCTAACACCCGAGAGGCAAAAACCATAATGAAGGAAGAAAACCCCTAATATCCTAAAAATTATTTAATTATCATGAAATAATAATTTTAGAATCAAAAAATCTCATAAAAAGGTTAAAATTACCATTATGTCCCTAAGACATAAGAAAGTCTTTAAAAATTTAAATTTTGATATTTGGACACCCAAAATTAAAGATTTAAATTAAAATAAAAAGAAAAGGACAAAATAGAAAGTAAAATAACAAAAATGCCCATCTAGGGCCGGGTTATGCATAAAAAATTATGCCAAAAAGCTACTTTTTGCAATTTATATACTTAAAATTAAAAAAACGATGTATAAATTAAGTATCATTATGATCCAAAAATATTCAAACAATTAATATTAATACTAATATAAGATTGAATGTCAACGAAAATAATTAAATCATTATTAAAGCTCTTTTACGCTAATTAAAACCAAAATGACACATCTTGTCAAAAGAACTTAATTTGACTTATATTTCTATACTTAATTAATCAAATGATGCTAAATTTATAATAAACTATAAAAATAATAAACTAACCATAAACTTATTAAAATAATTCTTTTTTATGAAAAAGAAGACTAAAAAGATACATCAAATTAATTCTTGAAGTATTTTCTTGGGCAAGGTAGTACTAAAACATCACCAAATCATCAATTAAAACAAAAATCAAACATGAAGCCACCCAAACCTGCCCTAGCTGACTTTCCCATATGATTTTCTTACACAAATCTTTTAGAATAAATTCCATCTCCTATGCAACTAATTAAAAATAAGAAAAATCAAAATTTAATTTACATGACATCATTAAATCTACTACCTATTTTGGCTATAAAAACAAGAACCACACCCTCATTCTTCTCCTTCAATTTTTGGCAACAAGAGAGAGGAGTAGACAAGAATTTGAGTGCTCAAAGGTTCTCCAAGAAAAGAAAGAGAAAGAAGGAAGAAGAAGGAGAAGACGAAAGAGGAGCCAAAGAGAAGCTTGGAGGCTTTGCTTAGAAAGCTAAGTCCTATCAACCTTCCACCATTAATAAATCTTTAAAAGGTAAGAAAGACTCTAAAACTCTCTGTTCATACTTGTTAGGGTTGGTATACTGAAAATCATGTTTTTAGTATTTAATTTTATTTTTAATAAAATTAATTTTCTATTTTATGAGAATCTTTATGAGTAATGTATGTGTATCATTTTTTTGATATGTATGGATGTTTAATATTCTATATAATGTTTAATCTGGTGTGTAGAGTACGATTCTTGCACAATATAAGTTTTATGTTCACAGTTTAGATGAAAATGGACATAACATCGGTACGACTGTAGTACAGAGTTTTAGTAGGCCTGTCTTGGTTACTGGGAATAGATAATAGCGTCGTCTATTGTTCCGACTTTTTGTGCTAGTACACTTTGTGTGTATTGAACGGAACATTTTGGCTAATTAATTTTATACTGACTATATAAATTAATTCACTTATGAATAGTGCTTATTCTCTTAATCCTGAAATAATTATTGATTTGTGTATATTTAATATTCATTATTTTGATTCATTAGAGGGTGCGATCTTATATGAGTCTATATTCCCGGTGAGCTGGATAGTGGTATTATTTGTATGAAAAATATTAATTATTGACGAAATTCATGTACCGAATGATCGGGATTGATTATACCCTCTTAAAGATGCTTATAAGTTTTGACAAGACCAAACCCTACAAGTGGATTTGATTATTCGACGGTCAAATAAGTTAAGCGGAAGGGTTTAAGAAATATAAAAATGTCGATTAAATTAAATTGTCAGTAATTAAACTTAATTGGCGGATATCGAAAATCTTAACGTGGGGAGAAATAATAAACATTTAATAACATGAGTTCAATGCAAGAAGGTCTTGAGATTATGAGTCAGAGTGCAATTATAGTTTTTTAGTAGTGTGAACTGTAATTCAATGTATTATGAAAATTGCAGAAACCACTGCATGTCTTTCCATTATTGCAGAAACCTCTAGTCGGTGTCTCTGTCCTACTGGAAGTCGAACTCATAATTACTTTCTAGATCCCTGCTGTAGCACTATATATATGCGGATAGACTGAACCAGTTTTTAATGATTTTATATCATTATTATTATGATATTATTTTTTTCTTTCAATATTTAAATATATCGGGGTTCTACCAGTACGAGTTCTCAGATGATCGTATCCCACACTATATTTGAGGATAGCGTAAGGAAATACAATAGAAGATCTGATAGGAGTTTCAACTCGAAATCAAGTCGTAGTTGAAGATTAGATCGACAAAAGGTATTCTTCTAAATTGATTTTGGTTGCACAAGTTTTATTTTGATCGTTCTTCGTCAAAAGTTTTACCTGGAGCCCGTTTCGGCGTTTGCCTGTCCAGTTAATTTTCTTACGAAAAATCGTTTATAAAAATAATAATTTTGGATTTTTTGCCTCCAATAAATTGGTATCAGAACCGTTTTGTTTTTTATTTTAGGTTATCGGGGCCAAGTAGATTTAGAACTATTGCTAACTTTGTTTTGTAGGCGTTCTAATCCCGATTTTATGATCATTATTTATTTTCATGTTTGATTGTATGCGTGAATGATGATTTAATTATTTTTTTTTTAACCACGAGGGTTGATCGTGGTAGATTAATTGTAAGCATTCGGGATATAGGATTGATGTAATAGTTAATTTTATGTTTTTAAATATCTGTTTAGATTATTTAAGAACAGGTTTAACATGTTCAAGAACACGAAGAATGGAGGCAGCACGGGCAGCGGTTCGGATTTTAATGGGCCACAGATCGCGATAAATTTTAATTGTTTGAAACGATTTTTTTGGTGAGTTTTTCTACAGTATTTATGTATAAGAAATAGCATAAAAAATAAGTCAAAATAGTAAGAAAAAATCACCAAAACAACCCGATTTTGGGTGCTTAGCCGGCGGCGGTTCGACGGTAATTTTTATGATTTTTAGGCCATTTTTGGAAAGTTTTTTAAACTTAAAAAAGCAGTAAAAATACCTTAAAATTCTATCCAAAATTAGGAAAAAACTGGGCCAAACAATGCATTAAAAAAGAAAAAAAACAACAGCGATTTTTTCTGGCGACATCGGCGCTATAGCAGCAGCTTCCAGGCAGCTTTCCAATAGTTTTTTGGGCTGTTTTTGAGAATTTGTTTTTACAAAAAGATAGAATTTTTTGAGAGTTTTCTTTTAATATAAAATACGTCGAAAATAGAGTTCGGATGAGGCCGGAACGGCCTTGGGAAGTTGGCGGTAAAAGGCAGCGGCACTGGTGAGCGGCGGCTGTCCGTTTCAGGTGTTTTTTTGGCAGTTTTCTGAGTTTTTTTCAAGTAATTTTTATATAAAAATAGTACTTTTCGATAGCTTTCTTTTGATATAAAGTACATTGAAAACTGAGTTCAGAAAGAGGTCGAAAACGCCTCGGGAAGTTGGTGGCACATTGTTGTGGCGGGCAATAGTGTTTTTGAGGTTCCGGCCATTTTTTCGGCTGTTTTTTTAGCAGATTTTTTGATAGAAAAATCTCATATTTCGAGAGCTTTCCAACGATATAAATCTTGTCAAAAATAGAGATCGAATGAGGCGGCAAGAGTCGCCTGAAGGCGACGGCAAGAGCCGCCTGAAGGCGCCGGCAAGGCGGCGCCGGCGGTGGCTGGTGGTGGTTTGGCAACTTTCTCTCTCCTAGGGCTGTTTTGTTGTATATTCTGATATATACGAGACTAATAAGATATATATTGATATATCAGATAGTATTAAGAAAGCTTGATGCAATCAGAACACTGAATCAAAGGCGAACAGAGATTGAAACAGCTGATTCTCCTAGCGAGACTGAAACACCTCAGTGTTTCACTTGGATCATAAAATCGGGATATATGCATATCATATTTATATATATATGAACTGCATGGAAGATTACATATCTGTTTTATTTATCCTGTTAATTTAATTAATTCGAATATTCGATTTTAATTAAAATATTTTATAATGAAAAATAAAATTAAAAATTTTAATTAATTAATTAATTAAATGGAAAAATATTAGATATTTTATTTTTTTACAAAATATCACGTTTAAGATGATTTTTTAAATCAGATATCTTAAAAAAAACATGAGAATTAATTCTGAATTTTGAATTAATTAAATAAAAAAATATTTAATCAAATTAAATTATTATTTTTTTAAAAATGTGGGACAATAAATAAAATAAATAAATGCCTTTATTCACTATCTTACCTGAAAAGCTAAAGAAAAAATTGTGTATTTATTAAATTTTATTTGTTACGCATTTAAATACGAAAAAGTAGTTTGATAAACCAGAATATTTGGAATCGTGTACACGAAAAGATGTTTGATTCTTTTAGATCGTATGGCTTTCGAAATTAATAAATTAATTTTAATTAAACGAATTTTTATAGCCCTAAAAAATATTTTAAAAATTTAAGTGGGAGAGGAAATTTATTCATAGATAAATCCCGCAGTCTCCATCACCTGTTTGTAGGAGATGCAATTAAACACTACGTGTCGACAGTAAAACCTTTTTTCCCAACGGACAGTTTAATTGCAATATCGCCAGTACATACCTTCTTTAGGGATAATTCTAGATAATTGTTAGTGTGTATCACTTCTCCAACTGAAAGATTCATTACAAAACGATTAATTTGAGATTAGGTGATGGTTAACACTTAACTGTATATAATAGTATCCTCTCTAATTGAGTCACTATTATTATATATTGGACCGAAACTATATCAGCTATTTAATTTTACTTGGTATGGTCAATTGCCTAGATAGTAAAATTAAAAAGAATTGGTCTGTCTAGTCTTATGAAGGATAGTAGACGTCCTCCCAACGAGACATACTATTCTCAGGTTACTGGGCTGCTGGCGAATTAATTTTAAAATGGAAGATGGAATCAAATTAAAATAAATTTAAAGTTTTGCTCATCATAATTAACGATTTTATTTAACTATGTGATTCTCAGGATTAAAATAGATTTTAATCCACTCAGCTTAATACTCAAAGAAAACAAACTTACGAGATTGAATTTTATTGACTGAAAATGTAATTTGGATATTGCTTTAACTACAAGTGGTATTCCTTCAATACCAGGAAATGTATTTGTTTCTGAAAAAAGTTCTTCTTCTGGGTTGAAAGGAATGAAGAAGAAAAAAGTTCAGAAACAGGGAGACACGGTCTCCAGGGTAGTTAGTGGGCCACTGACTGGTGTGAAAAAATCGAAAGACAGATGTTTTCACCGCAACCAGACCCGGCACTGAAAAAATCTATGTCAAGTATTTCTCAGAAGGCAGAACAAACAGGATAATTTTTGTTCACTAGTTTTGAAAACGCGTTTAGCGGTGTTATCTACCGGTACCTCGTGTGTTGATACGAGAGCCACAAATCATGTCTGCAATTCATTGCAGGGGTTGTAAAAAACCCGACAACTTAGTGCTGGAGAGATTTATCTACATATGGACAATAATACAAAGATAACAACAATTGCAGTAGGAGATGTCACTCTCAGTTTTAGTAGAGATCGAATTTTAATGTTGAGAGATTGTCTTTATGTACCTGCCATTAGAAGGAACTCAGTTTCCGTTTCTGGATTAGTTAAAAATGGATATTTGGTTTATTTTAATAACTCTATGGTTATTAAGGGTAATAAATGGGTTATCTATTCTGGTACATTGGTGGATGATCTTTATATTATTACTCCAATCTCTCATACACTACAACTGACTGAAACGAATAATACATTTATATTATCATATAAAAAAAAGTTTTCTTCTTTAATAAACCAAACGTTTTTTTGGCACTTATACTTAGGTCATATTAATCTAAAAAGGATAAACAAACTGGTAGCAGATGGACCTTTGAGTTCATTAGAAGTGGAAGCACTTCTAGTCTGTGAATCTTACCTACAGGGTAAGATGACCAAGAAGCCATTTTCTGCCAAAGGCTATAGAGCGAAAAAATCATTGGAGATGGTTCATTATGATGTGCGTGGTCCTATAACAATCCGGGCTAGAGGTAAATTTGAGTACTTCATCAGTTTCAATGATGACTACTCGAGGTATGGATACATTTACCTGATGCATCGTAAGTCTGAATACTTTGAAAATTTCAAAAAATTCAAGGTGGAGGTGGAGAAGCGTCTGGGTAAAAGTATCGAATCACTATGATCCGACCGTGGTGGGAATATCTCTTGAGAGAGTTTAAGGATTACTTGTCATCAGAGGGGATTACATCCCAGTTGACTGTACTTGGCACTACACAGCAAAATGGTGTAGCAGAAAAAAAGAATAGGACCCTTATGGAGATGATAAGGTCAATGATGAGTTATTCAGGTTTACCAGATTTATTTTAGGGACTCGCTTTAGAGATAGTGGCTTACATTCTGAACTTGGTACCTTCTAAGTCTGTACCTTCTAAGTCAGTATCTTCTACTCCCATAGAATTGTGGACCAGGCATAAGCCTAGTCTAAAACACATTCGAATTTGGGGGTATCCAGCACATGTGCTGAAAGGAAATACAGGTAAGTTGGAACTAAAGACGGAAGTCTGTTTCTTTGTGGGGTATCCCAAGGGAACGAATGGTGATTTATTTTATAATCCTAAGGATCAGAAGGTCGTTGTTAGCACCAATGTTCGATTCTTAGAAGAGAATTATATTATGGATCACAGGCCCAATAGCAAAATTATTCTAGAAGAACTGAGAAGAAATACCAGTAGAACGGAAGAGGAACCACAAGCCACTGATATTCCATTACCTCGTCGTAGTGGGAGGTTTATCGGGACAGGTGCAAATCAAGAATAGGGTGCTGATACACAGGGTTCAGATTCTGCATAGCTTATTACTGCTAGTACACAGACACAAGTAGTGTCTCGTCGTAGTGGGAGAATTGTACATCAACCTGATCGGTATATGTTCTTGGGAGAGTCTTTGAACAGGATCTCGATAGAACTAGATATCGAGCCCTGTAACTACAATAAAGCACTAAAAGACAATAATGCAGATCTTTGGCAAATGGCTATGAATTCAGAGATGGAATCTATGTATTCCAATTAGGTCTGGGAACTTGTAGAACCACCTGAATGGATAAAACCCATTGGATGTAAGTGGATCTACAAGAAGAAGAGAGGAGTAGACGGGAAGGTTGAAAACTTCAAAATTAGGCTTGTTGCTAAAGGGTTTACTCAGAAAGAAGGGATCGACTATGAGGAAACCTTTTCGCTGGTAGCCATGCTTAAATCTATCCGGATTCTTTTATCCATTGCCGCACATTTCGATTATGAAATCTGGAAAATAGACGTTAAGACAGCGTTTCTTAATGGAAGTCTTAACGAGTGTATCTATATGATACAACTAGATTGATTCATTGCAAAGGGCCAGAAGCATATGTTGTGCAAGCTTTAGAGATCCAGGCATTGAGGTCTTGGAACACTTGGTTTGATCAAGTTATAAAATTTTATGATTTTGATCTAAGTCCAGATGAGTCCTGTGTGTACAAGAAGCGTGACAGGAGCATGGTGATCTTCATAGTACTTTATGTAAACGATATCTTGCTCATCAGAAACGATGTGGGGGCATTATCTACTGTTAAAGTATGGTTATCTGGATAATTCGATATGAAGAACTTGGGAGAAGCCATTCATATCTTTGGAATCAAACTTATGCGAGATCGAAAACAAAGGATGTTGGGCTTATCACAAGAAAAATATATCGATGATATCCTTACTCATTTTAGCTTGCAGGATTCCAAGAAAGGGTTTCTACTTTCTGGTATGGAATCACTATATCCAAGGATCAGTGTCTTAAGACACCTGATGAGATAGAGAATATGAAAGCGATTCCTTATGCTTCGGCAGTAAGAAGCCTCATGTATGCTATGCTTTGCACTAGACCCGACATCTGTTTTGCCATTGGCATGGTTAGCAGATATTAGTCTAACCCAGTGTAAGAGTATTGGACTGTAGTAAAGAATATATAATCAAGTACCTAAAAAGGACTAAGAATTATATGTTAGTTTACTAGGTAGACAGTCTAGTACCTTTGGGGTATACAGACTCAGATTTTCAGTCAGACATAGAGCTTACATCAGGAGACAACCTTGTAGATTCTTTACAAAGAACGTACCGACTAAGACTTTTGATAGTCATGTAGAGAGCATGGGAGTCAGATGTATAGCAGCAAGATTTTGAGTATAAGTGGGAGATTGTTAGGGTTGGTATACTGAAAAATCATGTTTTTAGTATTTAATTTAATTTTTTATAAAATTAATTTTTTATTTTATGATAATCTTTATAAGTAATGTATGTGTATCATTTTTTTGATATGTATGGATGTC
>JAULJZ010068628.1:0-13180 GCA_032270985.1 Heliamphora pulchella | reverse complement strand
ATTTGACTAGTTAAAATAACTAAAAAAGGCTAAAATCCATTTTAACTAAGTTTGATGTAGATGCAAACAAGCTATTTTAGCTAGCTATTAAATTTGATTTAGCTAAACATCATTTTTATGTGTGGAATTGAATTATCAAATAAAAACACAGAATTATCTATTACTAATAGCGGGTCACAAGTAAAACCAGCTTTGGCAATAGAGTTAATATCTATTTGGAATGTCTAAAACGTTTATCGTTTAAGAGTTTTAGTTTTTTAGAAAAAAAGGAAAAGAAAATTAAGTTGTTTGAGATAATCTTTAAGGGTTACTTTTTTTTAGGATTTTTTGTTAAAATATGTAATATATTTTTACTATTTGCTTTTAAGTTGTAGTTTTTAGCATAATGACACAATTTTTTTTTGTTTTATTTTTAGGAGTTAGAATTGATTTTTTAATTGACAATATTATAATAATTTGATTCTATAAAAAGTTACAGTGTTTGGATGTGTATAAATTTTTTTAAAAAAAAAGGAAATGAAAAGAAGTTATTGATTTTTTTTGGCAGCTCAGTGGTCTTAATCTTATTGGCTCTTCACCCGGTTAGCGGTTCGAGTCTCCCCAACCCTCTTTTCCTCTCCCCTTCCCTTTCCTTCCCGTTGCCCCTGTACTCCCCATAAAAAAAAGCTATTTATTTCCATAAAAAATTAAGTTTTTAGAGATGCCAAAAGAGACTTTGGCCCCGTTTGGCTATCTGACTTTAAATTAGACATTTTTTCTTAAAGTTGTTTTAAGTTAAATAAAAAAAATTCTTTTCATAAATTGTAAAGGCGACTTTAAATCAAAAAATAATAAGTCAAAAGTTTGGTTTAAAGTGAATTTAAGTTAAAAGATAAAAAAAATTGTTCAAAGTTGTTATAATTTTTTAAAATAATTTTATATTTAATATAGATCTTGTTTGATAGATTTTGACGAGTAGATTGTAAAAATATAATTTTTATAAAAAACGAATACGTATAATAAAAATTATAATATTTTTAAATAATATAAAAAAATTATGTAAAAAAGTAAAAAAAACTAAAAGGTTACAAGCTTTTGGGTTGCCAAATGAGATTTCTTGGCATTTTTAATTTTAAGTAAAAAGATAAAAACACCCACTTAAAGCTGGTTGCCAAACAATGCCTTATTCTTGTGATAGAGCGTTGCTGCACGCACCAAAATCCGCCCGGCTTCAACCTGGAATGAACCCTCCGGCCCATCCCACTCCCCTGGCTCGGCCGTGGACAATTTAATGTGCCCGTCAACCGCTGAATGGACCCCATGTCGGCCCTCTATTCCTTCAAACCGAAGCAAACAACAACAACGAACATTTCTTCCTCCTCTCCGACCTCTCTGTTCCAGACACAGCAATGGCGGGGAGATCAGGGTTTGGATCTGCGCTGGCGATGATCGTCACCAACACCCCGGCAAAAGACCTCGTTTACACCAACTTCGCCTATTGCTCGCCCTCGGATCTCCGAAGCTTCTCGGTCGCCGGATCCAAGCTCGCCTTCGCTCTCATCGGCGATGCGTTGGTCCTGTCTTTATCATATCCTCTTTATTTATGCGCAAATGAATGTTTAAATTGTCGTAACGTGGTCTTCGATAGGTGTGAACTTTGATTTTGTCACGCTTTTTTTTAAAAATAGTTTGGTGATTGTTTAAATTTAATGCTGCTTTCTTCGCCCATTAGTTGATGTTTACTTCATGTTTGGTTGTCTGGATAATCGAGGAAACAAAAAGAAGGCTAGTTTGAAGTATTCACATGTTTATCAATAAAGTGGAATCAAAGATTTAAATATTCATAGTATTCCTCTTCCCTCTCTCTCAATCTCTCTATCTCTCGTGATAGGTCTTTGAATTCCAACAAAGTGGTATCAGAGCTACTACGTTCTTCTTGGGAGATTTGATCGAGTATCATAATATTCTAAGTATGGAAGAATCACCTATGTGGTTTTATAGTGAGAAGTTGATGTTATCTAATCATAAGAGATTGAGAATTATTCTCTTTCATTATTTGAAAGCATGTGATTTATATGATATAATTGAAAAAGAGCCAAGTAGTTGCCTAACAGAATTCGCGAGAAGAAAGAGAGAAAAGCACTCGAAGTTCTCAAGAAGGTAATACATTCAGAGATTTGTAAGCATATCAATGAGATAAGATCTCCAACCAGTGTTTGGAAGTTGCTCAATCATATTGTCTCCAATCGCGGTGGAGAGATTTTGCCCATTGAGTATTGGGCTCAATGCTTTGAAGAAGATGGGTTTGCCGAAGAAGATTGTGATTTTAAAAATACACCAATAGAGGATGTAGAGGAATATCATCACAACGAAACAAAGGAATCTAAAGAGAACGAAGTTGAAGGAGAACTTGAAGAAAATCATTGTACCATGGTGAATTGTGGAGAAGAATATCATGTTGATGAAGAAAAGAAAGTCAAAGACATAAAAATTGAAGACCTTGAAAACATAGAAAAGAAAGATGCAAAGGAGCCAAGTTTTAAACATGAGGAGACCACATTAGAAAAGAAGTTTGAGAATAAAGGAATTTCTGAAAAATAAGTGAAGAAAACATAGTAGAAGAAAATATTAAAGAGATTACAAAAATTGATGGAAACATTGATAGCAACCATGAGTTAATCCCATGTATTTTTTTGCATTTTATGCCAAATGAAGAAGTTCTCATTGATTTATATTCATTGAACGTAAGAGAAGTGTTGAACCTCTTCGAAGTTGAGGATGCTGAAGCTGAATTACTTGAATTCATCAGAAAACATTTGTGTTCAACGAGAAATGAAAGTGAGGACCATCTTTTAGGAAATTTTGGCAATGCCAATACTTTTGTTGAAAGCCATATGAATCGTAACTTGGCATTGGAAGTAAAGAATAGTTTAAGTGATACTGGTTGGATAAGTATGGAGAAATATTTTGATTCGTAATATCATTCAAAAGAAAAATTCAATAAGCATAGAAAGTTGAAGTAATATGAAGATGAACTACAATCTTGTTTAAAGAAAACATTGAAATGCATATTTAAGAACACAAGATTCAAACCAAGAACATCCATGGAGATTGCAATAAAGACGTGCAATAAAGATGATGGCATTCAGAAGAATTGAAATTTCACATATTAAAGAAAATGAAGTTCAAGTTTGTGAAGATTTTTAAAGTTTAATACTTAACAAGGGTTTCAATGCAAAATCAAGTTTAAGGGGAAGTGTTGGAGAATAAATTTGATTTGAACTTTCTATATATATTTTTGGGTCTTTTAATATTCTATGTTTATGTACTTAGAAAATTCATAAAGTTGTAAAGTCATGTTCATTTATGTGCTTGAAAAGTCAGGAATGTATTTAGTTATTAGGTTTATGTACTTCAACTAGATTTATGTTTACTAAAACCTATATAAAGTCATGTACTAAAGTCATTTGAATGAAGTGGAATCAAATATTTAAAAATTCATAGTACTTTTCTTCCCTCGCTCTCAATCTCTCTACCTCTCGTGTTAAGTCTTTGAATTCCAAACATAACATATCTTTCAATCGAAAATGATCGGTTTTGGCATCGTTTTGGGTATGGATTCTAGTCTTGATTTGAAATTTTGATCTCTCTTTCTCTCTCTTTCCAAGTTTTGATACTTCTGAAAATATTGGAGATTTTGTAGTATGTCGCATTTAATTATATTTTTCTTTGTGCTCAATAAAAAACCAGCAAAGTGGTAGTAGAGGCCCAGCAATGCCCTCAACTCAGATACATTTAGTTGGTTTTCCGAGCTCTATTGAATTCAATTCAGAGTTTCGAGTTCCACTGCATTCACATATTAAATAATCCTAATTCGGTAATCTCGGATAAAACCTGCACCAGTGCCCAATTTATATGTTTTATCCTTATGGTGTTTTCCATGGAAAGCTACATACAGTTGAAAATGCCTTTGCATTCTTTTCCACTTTCCCACATGCTAGGTGGTGACACTTGATTGAGATTAGTTTTGTAGCAATTTTTTGAGAAACTCAAGAGTCAAATTGTTTCCAAAACCAGGCTTACCATGAAATAGATGTCCTAAAAAAGTGATAAGACGGACACAGTTATGGTAGTACAGACACCAAAAGGGTTCATGGAGATCACCTTTTATAGTGAGCTTTACAAAAGTATTGTTAGCGGACATAATTAGGTTGAATGAAGGCGTTAACCCTAATCAAGTATGCAACAATTTATTTATATAATAACAAGACCATATGACAAGATACGGTGTGCCCAACCATACCAGATAATAACAATAATAATAAAGTTATAATAATGATAAAGCCGACACCCCCTCAAGCTGGAGCATAAATGTTTAACATGCCCAGCTTGTCACATATGTATCAAACCCGAGAACTCAGAACAGATTTAGTGAAGATATCTCCCAATTGCTCTCCAGCTTATCACACCGTTTGATACTCACGCCGAATGAAATGACAGTCAACCTTGATATGTTTCGTGTGCTCGTGGAACACTGGATTTGTGGCAATATACATTGAAGATTTATTATCACACCAAAGTTTTGTTGGGCTATGGCAGGGATCACCTAACTCACTAAGAAGCTGACGGAGCCATAAAATCTCAGATGTCGCCAGGGTCATAGCCTGATATTCAGTTTCTACACTTGACCTAGAGACCACGCCTTGCTTTTTGCTCTTCTAAGAGATAAGATTACCTCTAAGAAATATAAAGGATTTAAAAGTTGACCGCCGATCAATGGAACATGCAGCCCAGTCAGCATCAGAATACCCTTCTCCATTATAGAATGACCATGATCGCTGAAATGTATCCCCTTGCTAGGATTATTGTGGAGGTATTGTAGAATGCGAACAACAACATTTCAATGTGGAACCCGAGGTGCAACCATAAACTGGCTCACCACACTCACGGGAAAGACTATGTCCGGTCGTGTCATTATGGTCAAATAGTTCAACTTCCCAACCAGTCTCCTAAAAACTTCACCTTCATCAGGTAGAAGTTTTACACTCGGATTTATAGGTGACTCAACCCCCTTTGTTTGCAGAAGCCTTGCATCAGCTAGAATATCCAGCACATACTTCCTCTGGGAAATAAAGATACCCTTCTTCCTCTGGGGCACCCGTCTATATCCACTTTGCATAGTCTTTGTCTTAGTTTTCGTTCTATTTCTCATATTGAGTGTGAGTCATTCGATGCGTCAAGAGGACACCCGGTCTTCGCCTGATGCTTGTGACCAATCCGTTTTTGTTGCTTATCGAGGTAGCAGTGGAGCCCGTGGTCGTGGTTGTGGTTGTGGTTGTGGCCGTAGCCGTGGTAGGGGCCATGAGTAGCCGTGGTAGGGGCCATGATGGAGGTCGGATTGGTGGATAGTAGGGGCTATGATGGAGGTCGGATTGGTGGATATGGGGGACGAGAAGGGGGTGTTCGTGAGACTTGTCATTGCTACTACTGTGGTATTCAGGGACATATTCGCAGTGAACGTTATAAATTACATAGAAGACCTTCCCCAGTAGCCAATGCTACTGTTGATCAGTCCCAGGCAGAATCGTTTTCTTCGTTTTAGAAGCAGTTTGTTGAGATGACACCAGCAGAATATGAGCAGGATATTCAGTCTTGGGTTGCTGGTTCTTTCGATCCTATTGCCGCTACCTTTGTAGGTAATTCCAATGCTTGTTTGGTGACTACCCCATCTGCTTGGGTGATTGATTCAGGTGCCTCCTACCACATGGCTGGTTTCGCAAGTATATTGTCTGACTGATAGGTGACTCTTAGATATCGTGGTGTTCTTATGGCTAATGGATCTTCCTTTTCGGTTAAAGGGTGTGGAGTTGCCACTCCCATGCCGTCCTTAACCCTGACTAATGTCTTACATACTCCTAGAAATTCATTTAACTTATTATCAGTCAGTTAGCTCACTAATGATCTCAACTATTGTGTGACTTTCTGTCCTGATGGTTGTGTTTTTCAGGATCTTACGACAAGGAAGATTATCAGTAGAGGTTGCGTTTCTAGTGAGTTATATTTGGTGGAGGAGGTGGCTGTTAAGGCCTGCTCAGTAGTCTCTTCTCCCAGCTTTGATACCATGTTAGCAGACATAAGTAGGTTGAATGAAGGCGTTGACCCTAATCGGGTATGCAACAGTTTATTTATATAATAACAAGACCACATGATAAGATACGGTGTGTCCAACCACACCATATAATAACAATAATAATAAAGTTATAATAATGATAAAGCTAACAAGTACCAAAACAGCCTTTGTATTGACAATATTGGACTCCATTACACCATGTCCAAAATATTGGCTCTTGAATCTTCTATTCCCTACTTTATATGTATTCGAACTTTGGAAGAAGGTCCTTTACATTTTCAGATGGGCACTTGACGGTTGGATCTCTAGAAACCCACTCGTGCACATAATGATTTAGTAATAACTCAAGATAAAATGAATTTATTGGAGAAGCTACATCAATTGACCAAGGTGAATGGACAAGGGATTAGCAAATGATCCACAGATGCATCTGATTGGTTTAGGGTTTTGTATCTGGAAATTTGCTTTGGGCAGGCAAGTGGATTGGTATTCCAAGTTTCTGCTATTTCTATCCGAACGGACCTCCCGGCAACAAAGTGGTTGGATCCGAAGGCTGGATTACCAATATGCGTCTATTATTGAATTCAGCCCTCTTGATAGTACCCATTTTGGGGCGTCGGTCAACTCTAGAAACGGTGGCAATGGCGCGAGGAGTTTATGAACGGATGTGCAGCAACCTAGGGAGGATCAACACCCTCCTTCAGAAAAGACGTTTTTCCAATCAGATTTGAAAGAGAAATCAATCAAAGTACTCGAACGGTGCATGCATTTGAACGTATGTTGGATCAGCTTGCTGGGCCGACTTCTATGCGTTGATTCTTCTCTAAAGGCTAAGTCAAGTGGCCTTCCACCTTATCTATAGAAGTAGTCAACTGGGTTCATTTTCGTCGATTTTCACATGCCTATATTTATTATTTTCTTTATTCATTTGAGTTGTTTTATGTTTCTTTTTAAGAATAAAATGCTATTTAGAAAGTAGGAACCCCAGAGTTCCCTTGGTGAATTGGGATTTTTTGGAAAAATGGTAAGCATCAGTTATCGAAAGAAACTCAAACCAAATTCTTTTCATTTTATTTCTTCAATCATTGATATTTCATTTCCACTCCAATCAAGAATTGTGGCTATCAAAATTTAATAATTCTACATGACTTTTCAAATTAACCGTCTCTCGAATATTCAACTGACCAAATAATTCTTTATCCAGATATAAGGTATTCCAAGAGGAATTTTCTAGGTATGAGTGAGATAAGAAGTTGATAGAGCTTTCCTTTCAGTTGACAATACTTCTTATCCATTCTATTTTTGGAATGTAATATTTACGAATTCTCCAGGAATAGGCTTACTTTATGGAAGCAATATAATCTCAGCTTCCATTCGACTTTGAGCTTGGTCCCCTTCTCTTTTCACCTGGTTTTGACGAACCCATTCTTTCCACGCAAATCATGATGATTGATACCATTTTCTATGATGATTCAACTCCCAAACACGCAGGTTTCTACTCTGAAAAGACATGTTAGGCAACGATGGAAATGGAGTACTTGGGAGTTGGGGTCAACAGAATTATAAAACTACGGATAACTATTTGGCGTGGCCTTTTCTATTTTCTCATTCCTTGATTGTGTTTGTGTCTGTCCTAGAATTCACTCACTGTTGGTGCTATTATTTTCATGCCTTTTCTTCTGGAGTCTCTTGATGTCCAAATTTCAGTGGACTGCACTATGTTTTTAGACGTAAGTGCACGCATATTAGTAGCATGGTTTTACATGATATGAATCAAAGCATCAAGTTTCATTGTGCCCATGAAGCATGGTTACATAGTTTGGATACTTGGGAAAAACAATTTCCAAATAATTAGGGTGTGGACTGCTATGAATAAATATCCATTTTTATATATATGAAAAGATAAGTTACTCACGTTCTTTCCTTTCATATAACATGGATATCTATTTTTAATATGAAATAGTAAGAAATAATTCATTTGTTCTAATTTATATGTTTGAAAAGAAGTCGAAATGCAAAGCACTAGTGTCTTACTTTTGCTAGCTTCAAGATTGGAAGATGTAAAGATCTATATTTTCAAATGTTGAGAAGTCCAAATGTTGGATTAACATTTATAGAACCCCTTCTTTCTTTTTTTGTTTATTTTAATCTAGTTGAGTTGTAAAGGAGTTAGGGTTATATAATTGGTAAAGAAGAAGAGAAAAGAGAAGAGAAATGAAGGAATGATAGGTTTAGGGTTGCATAACTAGCCCCCTTTACCTTACAACTGTATATATTAAAATACATTACGACATAATTACAATAGTATCTTTAAGTCACAAAAATAAATACTCAGCACCCTCACTCAAACTCGAACATAGAGGTCAAATATGCCTCACTTGAAATACGTGTTGGAAAGAAAAAGAGTTAAAAGCTTGGTGAAGATGTCACCTAACTGAGCCTCCAAACAAACATAAGAAGTAACAATATACTTTTGCATTAACAAAATTTGGATGAAGTGATGATGAACCTCAATATGCTTAATTCGCTTATAGAAGGCTGGATTATTAACAATAAAATTGGTGACCTGCTTATCAGATAACATTTTGCATTAAAGGAGAATCAATACGGCCAAAATCAAGTAGAAGAGATCATACCCACAACATAGCAACAAAATCAACTTTTTACTATGCCAAGTGACAAAATTACCACTGACGATGGTACAATAGCTAGAGGTCGACTGCAAATCAAAATGACTACTAACTTAATTTGCATTACTAATGCGAATGATTGACAAAGGAACAGAGTGTCGATATAACAAACCTCGGTCTGAGCCACTTTTCAAATAATGCAAGATATGACAAACATGTTAGTGAGACTGGTGAGAAGTATGCATATATTAGCTAACCACTTTAATAACTTAACTAATGTCAGGATGAATGACCGTGAGATAAATGATTTCTCCAATTAGACGACGATAGCAACAAAAATCAAGAAAGCGATCTCCAGAATCAACATCATGCAGAACTGTAGAATTCATAAGAGTATTAGTAGGATGAGTACCAACAAAACCGTCTCAGCTTATAGATCAAGAACATATTTTGTTGAGATAAAGAAAGTATAGGTCATCTTTTTCATGCCCTGAACCGATCATCTTCTTGGTCTGATGATCCTGAAAAACACAAGTGGGAGAAAGAGCTCTAAAAATATTAGGGCTTTAGTTAATTGAATAGAAAATAGCAAATTGAAAGAAAAATAAATAACATAAAGACTAGAGGATAACGAAAAGAAATCTAACCTCTTTGTTGTAATTGATCTCTAGAAATCATCCTCTTTCAATGATGGCAGTTTGTTGTCAGCCATAGTGAAGAATAAGGAAATAATCAAACCAAGAAATATTGATAAACTATAAGATCTCCAAAAGAAATCTAACTGTTGAAGAATGCCACATTAGAAGCAAATAAAAAATAATCGAAGGCAAACCCAGTAGCAAACTAAGTAGCTAGGACCCAAATCTGAGAAGCCAAGTTTGAGAAGCGAACCTTTCTGCAAAATGAAGCCGCAGTTGACACAATTTTTTAATAAAATCGATTGCGTATTCCAATCCTTGAGCAATCAACGACAACTTGGGTCTAGTTGCCTCCAAATGGGATGCTCCTTGGTGTGTGGGTGGTGACTTAAATGCGATCAGGTTCCCACATGAGAAGTTAGGTTGCAATGTTATTTTTTGAGCCATGAGGGAGTTTTCTTCCTTTATACATGAGATGGAGTTGGTGGATCTCCCTATTTTTGGTGGAAATCTTACATGGTTTGATATCCAGAGTTCCCTCTTCATGTCTCAGACCGATCGGTTTTTATCTCCACCAGCTGGGGGGAGCATTTTTCATATGTGGCTTAGATTTCCTTGCATAAACCCTTATTCGATTCCTGCCATGTTGGACAGTGGCGGGGTTCATTGAAGACTCCTTTCAGGTTCAAGAATATGTGGCTGAAGGTAGATGGTTTTGGGGATAGGATGGCTTGGTGGTGGAGTAACTTTAGAGTTGTTGGGACTCCAACCTTTGTCTTAGCTACGAACCTGAAGATGCTCAAGGAAGAACTAAAGGGTGGAACTTAGAGGAGTTTAGCAGAGTTGAAGTGCAGAAGTCTAAGATTCTTGCTAATATTTTTTGTTTGGATGATAAGAGTCCAGGATTCTTCTTGTTGAGGAGAGTTCCGAGGGAAGCTTTGAGAGGTTGAATTTGATAGACTGGCAAAGTTCGAAGAAATTAATAGGAGGTAAAAATTTCGAGCTCTTTGGTTGAAAGCCAGGGACAAGAATACACGTTTCTTTCATACCATTAGCCTAAATACTCTATATCCTTCACGGTTAGGATGGCTAATGCTCATAGGTAGGCCAATATGGTTGGGAGGATGTGTGTTGATGGGGTGCTTTTAACTGTGGGAGAGAATATCAGGAGAGGTATTGTCGATTTTTACCGTGCATTATTCCAGTAGGAGGGTGGTTGAGGCTGTGACCTGATGCCCTTCCGATGGATTCTATTTCGAAAGAGGAGGCAGTGCGGTTGGAGCAGCCTTTTTTTTTGAGGAAGTAATAGTTTGAGCTTTAGGTGAGTTGAATGGGGATAAAGCCCCAAGTACTGATGTTATGGGGATGTTTCATTCTTTTTTCAACTATGAGACTTAAGAGGAGCTTTAATGGCTCTTTTGTTACTCTTATCCCCAGTAAGGGTGGGGTAGAGGATGTTAGGGATTTTAGACCTATTAGTGTGGCATGCTTGGCCTTTAAACTTTTAGCTAAGATTTTGGCATTTGTTCTTACAAAGGTGTTACATCCTGTGATTTTTTATGTGTAGAACTCCTTCGTACGAAGCAGGTAGGTTTTGGATGCTGTGCTGTTGGCCTTTTAATGGGTTGTTTTCTGTTAGGAGTGGAGTTCTTGGGGTCATCTTTAAGATGGAAATTGATAAGGCATGTGATCATGTGAACTAGGAGTTCCTTCAATACCTTTTACAAAAAAATGGTTTTTGGTGAGAGGTGGAGGTCATGTATTCATTTTAGCATATCGCCTGGCAATTTCGATGCTTGTGAATGGACCTCCTACATGTTTTTTCCAGGCTTAAAGGGGATTGAGGTCGGGGGATCCCCTTTCTCTGCTCTTTTTCTTTGTTGTGAGGGAAGTATTGAGTCGTTTGATAGGGATAGCAGTTCATGAGGGTCTGATGCAGCGTTTTGAGGTTAGCACAATGCATAGTCAAGTCTTTGTTCGTTTCCCACCTCTTATATGTTGATGATATGTTGATTTTTTTTGAGTTCCGAGCTGAATCAATTGGGGTCTCTCCATTGTGCTCTTCTTTGCCTTGAGGCCGTCCTTCAGGTGAATTTGGCCAACTCATAAACTATTTTGATCGGTGATGTCCTGAATGTGGGGGACTTGGCTACTATCTTGGGATGTAAACTTGGGGATCTTCGAGTTACGTATTTGGGTCTTCTGTTAGGGGCACCTTTTAAGGTGAAGTCTATTTAGAATGGGGTGCTATAGAGGTGTCATAGGTGGTTGGTAGGGTGGAAGTAACAGTACTCCCTAGGGGGTAGGCTTACCTTCCTTAGAATTACAGTATCTAGTCTCTCGACCTGTTTTTTATTAGTTCATACTATCCTGGAGTTTGTAACCAAAAAGTTAGAGAAATTGAACAGAGATTTTCTGTGGGAGCAATTATGGATGGCTTCAAGTACCATTTGGTAGACTGGAGTTTGATTTACTCTCCTGTTAAGTAAGGGAGTCTTGCCGTTAGGAGGTTGGTGGCATTTAATAATTCCTCTCTAAGGAAATGGTTATGGAGATTCACTACCCAGAGAGATGGATCATGTTCGTTTCTGGCCTGATATGTTGATGTAGCACGTGGAGGGGATAAGAAGGGTGAAAAGGTAGCGGAAAAGAGACGAAACCCTAAAACAAGGCTATAGTCTTAAAACTCAACTTTTCATTAATTAACTCTGAATAGTACATCAAGTGTATTTCTTATTTATAAGTTTAAAATCCTAATTTAAAAGGAAACTAAAATCCTAAACAAAAAGGAAATAAGAATAAAACTTTAATTAAAAGATAAACTAAAATTTTAACCTAAAGGAAATAAAATAATATCTTAATTAAAAGATAATTAAAAATAAAACTACTTATTAAATAATGAAAATAAAATTGCAATTGACGTTTCATGTTCCGCATCACGTGTAGTGTGGGGATATGACCCTATGTAGAGTATTTCCTCATATCTTTGCTTTAGTTTGAGATTAAAATGCTTTTGTAGTAGACTATGTTCGGGGGTAGTCTGGCCATTGATGGTGTGATATTGAACTTAGAAGAGAGGTGCATTACTGGGAGTTGGAGTAGTTGCTGGGATTGTTAGGTGTTTTGTACAAGCACATGGGTGCAGGTGGAATAGTGGACCCAATCATGGGCTCGTAGTGGGAGATTTATGGTTAATTTTTCTAGAAGTGTATGTTGGGCAGCCGTCCTTTTTGTTGAGGAGAGTTTAGAATGTGAGAGCTCACTCGAACGTGGCTTTGTTCGAATGGTCTGCAGCATACGGAAAAATTCTTACTATTTATAATTTGATGCGAATGGGACTAGTGTTGACTAATTGGTATTGTTTGTGCAAGAAGGAGAAAGAGTCTATCAATAATCTTCTTATGCACTGTGATTTTGCTAAGGAATTGTGGAGTTTTGGTTTGAAAGTATTTGGTGTTGATTGGGTTTTGGGGAGGAGGTTTCTAATGTGTTGGGAGGGTTAGAAGGGAAGAAGAGTGCCAAGGTTCAGGTGTAGATGAAGGGCGTGGCTTTTGATTCTTTTGTGTTTATTATGGTTGATTTGGTTTGTTAGTTTTATTATGATTATATTAGGTTTATTATTATTATTATTATTATTATTATCCAGTGTGGTTAGGCACACCATATCTTATTATGCGGTCTTGTTGTTCTATAAATAAACCGTTGCGTGCCCTATTAGGGTTAACGCTTTCATTAAGCTTAATACTATCTGTTTAACATGGTATCAGAGTCATCACCGCCAACAGCTCCTCCTTGAACCCTAA